>OENT01000437.1:3421-13916 GCA_900239685.1 Rotaria macrura | reverse complement strand
CCAGGAACGCATACATGTAAAATACTATTGGGATGGTGGTTAGAACCATTCGATAGGAGTTTAGCGAAAACGAACGATTATTGAAGTGTTCAGATAGAGTCTCATGAATGAGTTAGTTACTGGGTTTGCTTGGAGTGAAGAATCCCACACTGATTTATTGAAATCTAGGCTTCGAAACGATAAAGTAATCGGATGAGAAAGTATTAATTTAGTCTTTTAGCGGTAATTATCAGTGACACTCATTATTCGAGATCATTCAGAGCTCAATGGAAGATGTTGTTGCATTCTAATAATCCAATCGATCAAATTTCGGTCACATGGATCCGCTTTCCGTTGCACAACAAAAAAGCTGAGAGCAAGTTGTCGGTGTTGTAGAAAATCTCCCTGAAATCCAATTAAATTCCTAAAGATTCTCGCAAGATACGAATGTTAAAATGAATCTGCTAGCCAGCTTGGCATAGATTCGATCATCTTACGCATCAGTATCAATGTTTAAAAGCAATTTTATTGTGGTGAATCAAGTTTATAATATGGAACAAATTTGAATGATTGCCGTTGTACTCACTATGCAACTTTTCATAAAAAGTGCGTTCTGTCTATGCTATTAATACCAAATCAATTAAAGAGATGCTCATAGCTGATGTACAAAAATATTTAACGATATCAGTCAATAGGCAGTTTGGTCTCGGGTTGGAGTAGATGGCAATCACCTCTTTTTTATAGGATGACAATGCTAGTAAACTGCCTGTACTGCTATAGACAAACTAAGTTGATCCTATGAGTATTTTACAGAGTACTTAATACTCAGGAAAATCGCATGAAACAGTAAACTAAGGCATAAAATTGGTGCCCAAAATTCAGTCGTGGGACATGGAAGTCAAAGCAATAAGTGTCACTTGTGTTAAAAAATCGAGCGATGGTAATAGTGTGGTGCTTTCTTCTATTGAAAGGAAGTTTATATGATCAATGTGATTTCATTACGTTCCTTCGTTCGCACTGAACCATAAATGAAGAAATTCCTTTTCTTAGACATCGATTGTGCCCAATAGAGCTGTTCGATTAGCATTACTATTTAAAAAATGCTAATACTCTTGTATTATAGTTAAGAAAATAACTTAATGCTGTGCTGTTAGTGTTAAAAAAGTAATTTAATACTTTAGAGTTAGTACTGAATTAAAATTAGCATTAAAAAAGCATTATTTAATACATTTTTCATGAGCATTAGTATTAAATAGTGGTATTTTTAATAATAATACTAATTCAAATTATTGCGAGTGTTAAGTTATTCTTTTAACACTAACATAAAAGAATTAAGTTATTTTCTTTAACTCTAATGGAAAAACATTAAAAGAGCATTAGTTAATACAATGCTAATGTGAAATTGACACTCATAGTGCCCAATCAGTTGCTTTTGATGTCCACCATCGAACCGATGAGATTTCGGGGCTAAGAAATAGAGACTAGCGTATGTTTTATCGTTGTATCTCATAGCGAAAGAAATGCTTTTTAGGGCTGTCTTTCGATTTATGCGATTTGTGCAATTCAGAACCCTCCCCCCGTCAGGCGGTTCATCCCCTTGCCTGAATTAGATGTGCATTTTTAGACTGTCGATTAATTACAATGTGAAATTGAAATCTGGTCGATCTCGAAAATGAGATTAGGTTTTGTAGCTGACCTTATCTGTTATCTCCATTTACCCCTTGACTAAAGAGTTAGTGCGAAGTGCATCAGTGCTCACAACTATTTATTAGAACATTCATATGGAAACTATAATTAACGAACTCATTTTCGCTAATATCCCTCACCACAAGGCGCAGTGAAATTCGACAAGTTCAACACGAGGATTTCATATGGGTGCCCGTGTGTTTTCACAGCTACTCAATGTGATTTGTTACGAATAGGTATAGAAAGGACACAACCGAACTCTTCTAGAGAGAAAATCTCTTCCATGTATTCAAACTTGTGTGGTCCTTCTATATGCTCATATAAATTCACACGAAATTATATTAACAATCAACAGCAAAAAATATAAAAATCATCATCTTCTTGGAACGTTTTTTCTCAACCATATCCTCTCATTTGCGAAAATTAAATAGAAAATAAAAAGGTTGCTGGATTTAATTCAATTTTACTTCATTTTTCAATAAATGGAATTACTCCCATTAAAAAGCATTTGTAACTTCGAATTTTGTTCTTTTATTTATTAAACTCAATTTTTCATAAACTAATCCGAAAATTGAAGTCTTCTATTTCTTTAAAACAAGTAAAATTTTTGTGTTCGCTAGAGTTTTATATACAATTTTATATTTATTTCAGAAAGATGTAGAGTTCGTTCTTGTTGTCTATGCAATTCATGTATATAGTTTTCGATAAGCTAAAGCTCACTTGGCATATGATTCCAGAATTTCAATCTATTCATTTATTATTCTTGGAGTGCGCTAAACTATGCAGTAACGGATATCCCATAATAAATGACCCACTTATTTTTGTTTTCAAGGGACTCAGAATCGTTTTCTAATTAGCTACGCGGCTCATTTGATAGAGAACTCATTGTTCTACAAACTGTGGGCTTCATTTTTGAAACAGGTGTATTTTTGTTGACGCAAAATTCAAATCATAACACCTACTCAATATTCCAACTGTGAAACCCTATTTTCTATTTAGATTAGAGACCTGCAGCCCTACCCTACCCTACCCTATAACCTACCCTAGGATAGGGTAGGGCTAGGGTACGACCCTCGTAGGGTAGGGTAGGGCTAGGGTAGGGAAAAAAATTTACGGTAGGGTAGGGTACCGAAAATCATACCCTTGCAGTACTCTAATTTAGATGTATCAATTTATGCAAGTCACTGCTGGTGTAAATCGATGCTAAAAATTAAACATTTCTCATAAATTGATACCGAATTTCGTAATCTATATTTCTTCGGCTTTCACAAGGAACTTCCACTCTTGCTTCGGAGGAAAAGATATGAAGTTAACATCCAGTGCTATTTTCGCATGTATTTTTTCCAATACCAGAAGTTAGTCCATGGAATGATGATTTTTATTACGTCAGATGCAGAAATTTATTGTCAATAAATGGCGTAAACATTCGCTTGAATAAATGAAAATTTTAGTCTGTATGGAATAAAGCAACAACGATAGCATGGGTCTTTCGGGGAAGCTTTGTTTTTTCGGTTTTCTCCTATTGTTTAAATCAAACCTATTCGTTCCAAATATCTATTCTAAAATTTTGAAAAACACATTGAAGCGTGTAAAATTTAAAGCAGAATTTTGTGAATTTTTGAAATTTAAGTGGAACCATTATTAAAAAATTGTTGTCATGTTTTCAGCTGTTTTATCGCCGCAATTGAACAATTTAGTAGATGTTAGTGTTTTGAAATTAGCGTCAGCAAAACATACTTCTTGAAATGTGAAAGTTACAATTTTGTATAACTATGAATTCTATATCTAATGCATTGAGTAGCTACTTGGAAAACGATTCTGGGTTTCTTGAAAAACCAAACACAATTGGATCGTTTATTATTGGGTACCTATTAATCTTCGTTCTCCTCTCAAGTAACTGACGTATTTAGAGTTCACAAGACACGGTAGTCAGTATGAACGTCATAACCCATTTTTTGTACTGTAGCACTATTTTTTTCCGTATTATAAGATGAAACAAAGCAGCAATTAAAAATAAACTAATTCGAATATACAAATATCTGTATGGAACAAGGAAAAATAAAAGATAATAGAGAAGCTAAAATTTTGATTTCACTTGCCATCTTCTTTTGAAACATTCATCCACAGATGCCATTCTTTCAATAAGTATTGAATGAATTTTCTGAATTTTGATAAAACCGATTTGAAATCTTGCTTCGAACTTAATCAATATGACCACTATTCTCAGCCAACCTCCTCCTGCTCGTTATGTACAAGTATCATTTTCATAATACAAGAAGTAAACAAAGTGGCTTGTTAATGGCTATCTCAATAATGATTTTTCGAGCTAAATCCCAGTCAATGGCATTATAGCCTTGGAAAAGACATTTTATAAGAAAACTTTATGTGATCCCTCCCCTTCAAAAAGTTGGGTTTTTGTCAAAATATTCGTTTTTGCGATTTTGACGTATCCCCCCCTGGTAGAATAAAACGCCACCCCATATTAGAAGGCCACCCCCAAGAAAAAGTTCAGAAGATCTAATAGAAGGCCATGCGATCTCCTGAAGCTTTCTCAGAAATCCAATAGATTTTCAGGTTTTAGCACTAAAAAACCTGGTTTTTCCACAGAAAATCTGCTCGTATAGTAAAAAATCTGTTTTTTTTTGTAAAACAATTAAGGTTTTGTGAAAAAAATGACCTTCTCCAAGTGAAAAAACTGGTTTTCCAATATTTGACTTCTAAAAGTGTCTCCTTTAATGGGAAAAAAATTTTTTAAAATCCTTAACTTTCTCGTTATAGCCTACCAAAAACATAGCCCACAATAGTAGGTCTGTGACTGAGGAGCGATGTAAATTTTCATAATAGAAGGCCATGGCTTTTCATTCTGGGGAGGGGTTTAGTCAGATAGCCCTAAGTGTTTACTTTCGAAATCATTATGATTTATTAGATTTTCGTTACTTTTTCACAATTCTATAGAGGCGTTGCGGAAGAGACTGAGGATGCGGGTGTGAGTATCGATGCTTGCATGCGGAGAAGTCTAACTACCGCCCTCACACTAACACTCGGATACCCACCTGACCTCAGATATTCACACTCACACCAACACTCATTCATGCCATCAAAATTTATTGATCTACTTTGATCACCATGCTAACAACAAAGAAATTTGTATAGCAGTAGTGAATTTTGGTTAGCGTTTTTCACGAGGTCGGTTTTTACTGTTTTACTTTAAGGATGCTCAGTAATTTTAGGTGCTTCAGATGTCAAAAGCTTCTTAAATCGAAGAGACAATTGTCCTTTACAATTTAACAAAGTCGGATTTTATATTTTCACTCTAGTTTTTGAAAAAAATGATTTTTTTCTATGAAGTACCCCTCATTTCACAACCTTTTTAGAAAGCATTTTAACCTACGTAACGAAAAAAATCTTGAAAAGTCGAACCTTGAAGTTGTAGCTCCGGTGTTTTTTACTCTTTCACACGAAGCTGAAATCCGTATCTTCTTATTTTGAGAATAGATGTTAAAATAGGCGGGGGATACTTTTTGACCGTTAAAATCAAAATAAATATAGAAGGGTTCTTTCTTTTTGACTGAAATTTTTACTATACGTTACATGTACCCATATACATATTCAACGAATGTTTGATTCATATATCTCTTTCTGGAACAACAGTAGATTTTACAGCGGGAGGGGGCTAAATGATCAGGGTACTCCAATGATATCAATTAGAATACCATAATAGTTCATTCATTAATTCTTAACACAGTTTATTGCGTAATACGTCCAGTATTTGTTGAAGTCTTCTTTTCCACGAAGTACCGAAACTCAGAACTTATGCGGAGTATTTGAAACCTGCAAAACTAAACACCATGAAACTCGTAAATGACACTACTTTTAGGTGAGTTAAGTCAATTAATCCTCGGCAATTAGAAGTATAGCCATTTCCAAACCAAATTCCCTTAATTTCAAATGGAATTCATCCGATACCTGTACACATCCACAGGTTTTCTTAAACTTCACCTCGGAAAACAACACCATGCGCATCTTCCTAAACTATACATCAAATTATAAAAAAACCTTAAACCAAAGCTACATCATCCTAAGCTATTCGCAATTCTGATAAAAACTTGGGAATTAAAAAAATAATTATATATCAAACAACCTTTTATAAAAGAATCTGAACTTTTGCCGCCTTTGAAGAGCAGGAATTTAGTTTCTTCCTTTCATGTGTACCAAACTCTATATTCTTAAACCTACATTAAAACGTTCTTCAGCGCACCACTGCAATAATGGGATAGTTTCTACTACTAGCACTGCAAGGTAAAGCAAGACTGTGGCGATTTTAGATAGTAGAAGAGTTAATGTTGATGGTATTACATTTTATTTAGCTTCCACATATCACAGATCGCATCGTTTACATCCACAACACGCGCTTATATACGCAACCAAGAAAGATAGAGAAAGGAAAAGATACAACAAGAGAAAAGATAGATATAACAATAAGATAATGAGGATAACAGGAAAGATAACTATGGAAGATAATATATGTATACCTGTCAACAGTATCAGTAACAAGCTGATCGTACCCATGAAAGCATGAAAGAGAAGAAATATGTAGACAAGGAAAAGCCAGAGAAGAAGAAACATGATGTAAGAGCACTCTCAACATAGAACGTCACAAAGACCCATTCTTCACAATCCTGATACTCAAAGCATCCTGAGAAAGATCCAAATAAACAATGTAAAACTATTCAGAAACTAAAATCTTACCGTGAAGGCGACTTCAATCAAGTCATAAAATAAACCCGACCTGACCGTATCACAAACATCAAGGAACTGCATAACAAACATCCTGCGATGAACACAAGCAACACAAACAAATACCACCTAAAGCAGTAAATTAATCAGATACCTAATTAAGAGAACAACGATTTCCGGAAGGATCAGGTTTCAAACTCAGACAACAACACACGATCGACATAATCATAAAAACCATCATTTACAGAAAACGAAATTCACAACATTCAATCCGACAAAAAAAACCTAGTCATCAAAACCATCGAAATCATCAAAATCATCAAAACCATCAGATTCATCTAAATCATCAAAATCATCAAAATCATCATATTAATCGAAATCATTACTTTCTGCGAACCAAAGCTTATCACTTTGCATTCCACAATATGACCAAATCGTCAGAACCATCAATATCATCAAAATCACCAGATTCATCAAAAACATCAAAATCATCACTTTTCAAAAACCAATAACTACAAATTTGAATTCAAGAATAAGACCTAATCATCAAAATCATCAATATCATCAAAATCATCAGATTCATCGAAATCATCCCTTTCTGGAAAACAACGCTCATCACTTTGCACTCGACAATATGACCTAATCATCAAAACCACCAGAATCATCAGATACATCGAAATCATCACCGTCAGGAAACGAAAGTTTCGAACTTTGCTTTCGAGAATAAGACATAATCATTAAACTCATCCAATGCATCCAATTCATCACTTTTCAGAAACCCGAATTCACTACATTGCATTCGAGAATACGACATATTCATCAGAACCATCAGCATCATCCGATACATCAAAATCATCAATTTTCGGTAACGACTGTTCACAACTTTGCATTCGAGAATAAGAAGAAATCATCGAAATGATCAAAAGCATCAAAATCATAACCTTCCGCGAAAGAAACTGTACAAGTTTGCATTCGAGAATAAGACGAAATCATCAAAATCATCTTTTTTCGGTAACGACTGTTCACAACTTTGCATTCGAGAATAAGACGAAATCATCGAAATGATCAAAAGCATCAAAATCATAACCTTCCGCGACAGAAACTGTACAAGCTTGCATTCGAGAATAAGACGAAATCATCGAAATAATCAAATAATCAAAATCATCACTTTTCTGGAACCGACTTTTACAACTGTCCATTCCAGAATAAGGCCTAATCATCAAAATCATCGAAATCACCAAAATCATCAAAGTCATCAGTTTTAGGGAACGGAATTTCACAACTTTTCATGTTTGAATATGGCCTTATTATCAAAATCATCAGATTCATCAAAATCATCTTTTTTTGGGAACGGAATTTTCACAACTTTGCATTCGAGAATATGACGAAATCATCGAAATAATCAAATTATCAAAATCATCACTTTTAGGGAGCCGAATTTTACAGCTTTCCATTCCAGAATAAGGCCTAATCATCAAAATCATCAGATTCATCAAAATCATCACTTTTCGGGAACGATTGTTGACAACTCTGGAGTCGAGAAAAAGACCTCATCCTGAAAATCATCATTATCGGGAAAGGCGTAACTTTTTGGGGACCGCATTTTGCATCTCTGGGTTCTAGAATAGGACGCAGTGATCAAAGTCATCAAAATTATTTTGTTTTGGAACAAAAATTTGGAACTTTGTATGTAAGAGTACGTCGTTGTCATCAAAATCAATACCCTTAGGGAATGATATTTCACAAGTTTGCATTCGAGAATTAGACCTTGTTATAAAAATCATCAACATCTGTAGAAGCATCACTTTTTGAGAATCACATTTTACAACTCTGCATTCGAGAATAAGATCATTTGATCAAAGTAATGAACATCATATTTCAGAACGAAAGTTTAAAACTTAGGATTGAGGAATAGGAAGTCGTGATCAAAATCTCACTTTGCCTGATGCTGATGTAGCAACGCTAAATTCCAGAATGAGACGCAGTCATCAAAGTCATCAGATTAGGAATTTACTCGGTTGGGTTTATCTCTACGCACTGGTCGGATTTCGTAGGATCCTGCTTCGTCATGTCGGATCTTGTTGGATTTTGTCGGATTTGGTTCGTTATCATCGGATCCGATGGAATCCGCTGGAATCCAAGTGTTGGAATACTTCGGATTTCGTAGGGTTGGAATCCGATGTGTTTCTGTAGGAACTGGGTGAGATCCATTAGGATCCTGCAGGAAGTTGGACGGAATTGGGAGACTTGGATTTTAGTGGAGTCCTAGTCTAGGATCCGATAGAAGCCTAGCATTAGGATCCTATCGGTTTCCGTAAGTCGTTTCCGATTGGTTTCCGGCGTTAGGATTTGATCGGAATTCAACACTATGGTTCCGAGAGAGATTCCACAACCAGGGTTCCGGTGAAATCCGTGTAGGATTCCTTCGAAAATGTGGTAGGATGTCGTCGGAATCCGATCGGATTCAATCGGCTCCGATCGGTTCCGACGCTGGGATTGAATCTCCTGGGAGGAGCTGTTGTTGTAGTAGAAGAAGAAGAGGTTCAACTTCATTTTGATTTTTATCATTTTTTAATTTGTTGACAACTTGAGATAAAGTTTCTATTAAGCTTTGGCATGTAGAAAAAACGATAGAATCAATGATACCATCCATTGAATTGAGCACTTCTGTTTGCGTTTGAATTTGTTGTTACATAATTAGCCAGCATTGATTCATTGAAATCAAATGGTTCTTGTATTTTTCTTCTATTTTCTTTTGTTCGGAGGCATAGTTTTCTTTTAATACATTTAGTTCGTCCTTTAATGATTTGATCGTGTCATTTAAGTTGTTATTCGAAATTAATGTATATGAATCTGGCGATGCGTGTGGTAGTGAATGCCATTGGTTTTTGTAATCAGAACTATGATGATTAAAGGGATGATAATGTTGATTTTTATTTTTCTTAAACTGTTGATACTGAGCTGATTTATTTTCTAAAATCTTTGTTCATTTACCACTGTCACGACATTCTGTTGGTATGAATGATTGCGCCTAAGCTGAAAGTAGATTAGGGTAATTTCTTAATTCAAGTACAAGTTCACGACGATATTTTTGAACAAATGAGCATGAATAATCAGTTGATGTATGTGGACCATCGCAGTGATGGCATTTTATTTAACATAAGTTGTGATTTTCTTTATCATTACGATCTTTACCACACCTTCTGCATAAATCAACTTTAGAATTACAGAAACTTTTCTTGTATGTCCAGGAGTGTTACATTTAGAGCAAATTAGTAATTTAGGAGCAGGAAGGTACTCGTCACAATCAATTAATTATCCATAAATTGATACTTTTCCACTATTTAAAATTGTATTGTATTCGGTTTCATCTTGAAAATCAATTCGTACGTGTCTGTTTCTTGTATTAAGAGTTCCAATAATATCTACTACACAATAAATTGATTTAAATTTTATTTCTAATTGTTCTTTAAGCTCATTGCATGAAATAGAGTTTTTAATCCATTTTAAAATAACAGATCTTTGACGTGGTAAATGTTTAAGTGGATGAGGTGTGATTTTAATATTATTAATTTCTTTTGGATAGCGATGTGGGTTACCTAAAAATACATGCAGATAAATTACTTCTGTTGTTCCTTTAATATTACCTTCCTTGTCGATCCACCATTGTTCAAATCCTGTTGATCTATTATGATAGTTGTTATGTTGCTAAACATCATTTTCTATAAACTTGAAGAAATGTTGAATAAATTTAGCTGCTTCTTTTTTATCATTCATTTTTGGTACACATTCTAATTTGATAGGTTGCAGATGTGTTGCTGTTGCATAGGTCAGTGCTTGATAAGAAATACGAAAAGGATTTTCAAGATTGTCATAACGTTTATTGTTTGAGTCGTTGACATTATTTGTTTGACTTTTACGTTGTTGAAAACTTTTGTCTTCGATGGTATTGGAATTGGAATTGGAATTTATATATGTTCGACTTGTTTGTTGTTAATGGTTGATCATTTCTCGAGTAATTATTTCTTCTTTTCTATCTCCAGTTTTTTTGTTGTTGATATGAATTTTCATTGTCATTATCGATGAGGTTGAT
>OENT01000436.1:0-117180 GCA_900239685.1 Rotaria macrura | reverse complement strand
AGACGATAATAACGTGAAACTATCTTCTGTAACAATATCTGTCCATCTTTTTTTCCATAATTCAAATTCAGTTTTGAGTTGAGCAGTTCAACAATGTAAAACTTTTTTATAAAATTCGATTTCTGGCAACAGATCCTCATAAGATTTATCCGCTATATGTTTAGGAACAATACATGAAATAGCTGCTGTTTTTTTTAACATCTTCACTGAATCCAAGCAGGCATTCCCAAATAGTTACATGTCATTACTACGTGTTTTAGATATTTCGGTCAAATTATATTGAAAAAATCAGATATTTCCCGTAAAGTTTTCAAAACCCTTGGCTACAAAATTATTCTATCCTTGTAAAATTGAATTTTTTTCGAGGTTTTTTGTTCTCATAAGCTTTTGCTCGTTACGTTTCAATATCCAAGTGTACCTGATCAACTGTCAATGGATGATATTTATGACTAATCTGTTATTCTACTTCTTGCTATTAGTCATTCGCTCAGAGAGCTTTATTTTACTTTATTATATATTGTGAACCGTATTTTCACGATCAAAGCTGAAATCTTTTGATTAAATATCGTATTACAATATCTATTATATCATGCGTTGAATCATAGAAACATTTTTAAAAACTTCGCCGGTATTCTATCCTCAGGAGGGGGGGGGGGCGATGGCCGGGTAGCCGCCTAACTGGTGGATCCGCCACTGATTTCTCATGAAATTAAAAAAAAGTTTTTTCTCAGTTAAGTAAGAAGAAGGTCAATCAATTGAAATTCTACAACAATCTACAACTGTTCATTCATTTATTAATTATCTTCGAATATTTCTTTATTAAAACAAACAAGTTAACGATGGCAGAAAAGTTCCATTCGGACAACATTAACAGACAAGTATGAAAAGTTTTTCCTTATTCAGAGATCGATTTATGAAAGTTACTCCACTATACCAATAAACGGGATGTGTTTTAAAAATCTAACAGTAAAAAAAAACAAAAGAAGAATTGATCAGACAATTTCAATCATATTTGAAGAGTTTCCTTGTTTTCTCGAATCATCGATATACCACATTTAATAGAAATATGATAATAAATAAATACAAATCTTTACATATTTCACATACCATCTGAATAAATAATCTTCGAACTAACTTGAGAATCTTATCCTTATATTAAGAATGAAGAACATGATGGTCATACTTTACAATCTGATCAAACATATTCCATTGATAAAAACAACATTAAACAAAAGTTAGACAATAATCAACTGAAAGATGATGAAATCGATAGCCATCAAAATAATAATGAACAATCGAATTCTTCTGTAAACAAAAAAACACTTCATAACTCGAAGATCATTCAATCCAGCGTCTCAAATTCGATAGATAACGAACATGATCATGTTATTATTGAAAATAATTCGACATTATCCAATGAAATGCAGAATAAACAACAAACATTTATCAATAGTTTTAAAAATGATCGAACTATTGATAAGTCTCAATACAATAGATCGATATCACTCAATCCTGAATATCATCAATCACAAAAAGCTAATCCACATAGGAGAAGCTCTTTGACGATCAATCTTCAAAATGCAAGAGATGAATCTAGAGAATTAACCAATAAGAAAACAAGAATTGAACATACGGAAGAAAATAATTTATTCTCAATTGAATCAACAAACAACAAATTAAATATTGAACAAACAAAATCTGATGATTACTCACCGGTATTGTATTAGAAATCATTTTCTTTGTAATTAATTGATTAATAATTCTTTCAAATACGAACTAAACCATTTGAGATATGATTTTGATTATAAAATACGATCATTTTTTCTGCTCATATCAATATAATAAATTAATATAATTATCAAGAAAATAATTCTAATTATATTTAATTAAATTAAGTAAAATTCTAGTATTATTAGTTTTCAATAAAATAAATGAAATCCACAATATTTTAATTATAATAATCTTAACTATATGTTAATAAGATATGTCGACTACTCGAACCAAATTGTGAAGGAATACGATCTCGCATTGAACTACTTGGTGAATTAATTTCAAGCAAAAAACTTGATTCAATACCTGACGAATACGATCAGATGAAAGATATTTTTGCAGCCATTGAACGAAACGATCGTTTTCAATCAGATTCATATGGTGAATATCTTCTTCAATTAACGAATGCAGCAAAAAGCAATTTAAATGTTGATTTAAATAAGCTCGATGACGAAATACGACTGCAGTTTGGACTTCATTCTGTTGAAGTCACTGGCGATGGGGTAAATATCGACCTATATATATATCTATAGATATTTTTAGTTTTTATTATATCTCTATTAGGCATGTGCCTTTCGAGCCATTCTTATATCTGGTATGTTAATTGAAGGAATTTTAATTAGCAACAAATCAATTTTTTATATCTAGGATTACAACAACCTGATGTATTTCATAGTGAATTACGTGAAGGAGCTATTATACAAGTATTGAAAAATAAAGATTATTATTCAACTGTATTAAGACCTGGTGAAAAAGTAAGTGAGAAAGAATTGAAAGATTGGACGAAATCAATGGCTGATCCAAATACATATGCAGACGAAATGGCTAATATGGCTATAGCAGATAAATATCACATTCAATTGGTTATTTTTCGTGCTGGAGAATTACTTGTTGTTGTTAATCCACGCGATGGGTATGTCAAACATACAGCTTTTCTCGTCAATGTTGGGACACATTACAAAGCACTCGTACCTCGATACCAATTGGAAGAAGCGCGTGAAAATTCTGAACGTCTCTCCAAAAAAACTTAGTTTACTTCGATTCATGAAATATTCAATGCAAATTCTTCGTTGTTTTTTCATTAATAAATAATTTCATACTTTTTCTTTCTACAATAACAGAAACGATAAAATCATTAAAAAAAACAACATAACAGTACTTGATGGATATGAAATTTTATTTTCTGATTCACTTTGCCAATAAGAAAAACAAAAAAAATTCTCCTATTGTTTTAAAGGATTGAACAGTTTCCATTTCATCAATGCATTACTAAAAAGAATTCTATTTAACTAATTATTTCAGAAATCAATTATGTAAACATTTTCTCTTAATAATGGTCAAAAAATAATTCCGATTTACCAGATAAATCAATAGGATTATTAACAAAACGAGTTACGGTTTCACAGAAAAAGAAATTTTATATTCTATGCAATATTTGATTAAACTCTATTAAAATATAATCTTCAATATATAATTAGATTCTACATCAGTCAGTTGTAATTCATTTTTATCAGAATTAGTAAAAACGACATCCGTCATATAAACACTTTAATGGAATTCTTTTTCTCATATTGGAAAACAAAGATCTATGTTTAAAAACAGTACTAATGCTTTTTTCTAAGCTGTGCGCCTGGGTGTGTCTAGCTACCACGATACTATGAGTATTTCGATTATCCGGAAATCTTATCAAGTGGCACAGGAAACTAGTAGATCTGATTCAACATTGAATAAAAATTTGAAAAAGAACCAAAAACATATTACCATACATAATCTAATTGGAAGAGGGTGTGGTTATCACTCTTGTTGTTTTCTACAACTACATTCACTCCAAATCCACCTCACACACCTGAATCCACCGACACCTACACCCGGATCCACACCCTTGGACGCTCCCTCAGATTTCTCCAGGAGACCGATTTTTCAGGGAAGAATTCAAATTTAAGAGTGGATTTACAACACTATAGGTTTAAGGGCATAGATTAAAAGTTATAGTTATGGGGATATATTCATGAGCGAAGAGATTTGATTGTTTAGATTTAAATTTATCGGGAAAAGAATACGTAAGTATTTAAATAGATGTTATGGTACAAAGATACGAATCTGTACGCGACCAAGTTTTCGTAGAAATGTTTTGTTTTTAGATTGTACGATAATTCATATTAGAATGAAAATATTTTTTCAGGTCATAAGTGTTCGAATACTGCTCAAGTAAAGTAATCCGCTGAATCCTTTGTCATGAGTCTAAATAGGTGTCTTCCATATGTGAATTATTAAAAACAATTAAGATGATTAATAAATAAAAGCTTGGGTGTTTTGATAATGCGCTTCTCTTCATTAAATTTGTATTTCAATGTATTATTTGTAAATATAGCTATTTATTTACAACTACTGATAATCTATCATTCATTTTAAATCGATCAATAATAAATATTGAACAAGAAAGTTCATGAGCATCTATTTTCCTGCATCAGTTTATTTTTCTCAGCAGAGCGACACTTCATACAGCACTTATTTGGAATAGGAAAAGATAGCGAGTTCAATTATCTTTCATCTGTTTAATTAACACAATCATTCAACTTAACCGCGGCAAGCTTGTATCAATGCTGAAATGATGCTTACTAATTAACAAACGTTTTGATTTTCTACCTTTTCTCAATTCTGATAGCCAATCGATAGAATCGCTTCGTTAAAAATCATATTCATCATCGAATATGAATGATATTATGAAATTTAAAAAATACAACGGAGTCGGATCATTATTATCATTACAAAATGGCTGCAGTCACTTTAATGTTATTTCTAGTCATGCCAATTTACTTTCATCGGCTTTTAAGCGCTTACTAGGTCATATGATTTTATACATCAAAATTCATTTGCATAGTAAAGTAGTAGACAGAGAACACGGCCGTTATCATAGTTTTCTGAAAAGTATTCAATGAAAATTAATCTCATCGAACAAAGTTATTTGGATGATTTATTATTCAACTTATTCGTCTACGTTGAATGGTCTACTTGGAATAGAATGAATTGGTCAAGTATTTCCCAGATCATATGAAAGATATGAAGCGCTCTTGACAAAAGAAACACTCTTAGTACTTTTAGAAGAATATTGTAGAACTCTAATATGGAGAATGCGAGAAGACATGATATGCAGCATCAATGAATCAAAGAGAAATGATACTATAAAAATAGAACATATAATTTCTACAAAGAATATATGATGTGTAGAACTCAAGAATTGGAAGGAGAGCACAGGTGATGTATATTTTCAATATTCAGAAATCAACATATTTGACGTATTTTACATTTTCTTTTGAATAGAACTGAAGGAAGTGATAGATTAGAGCTAGCGGATGATCAGATATGTATATTCGAACAGTCAATATTTTATTAAATCATTGCATTAAGTTTTTTCATAATCTTTGAATGAGAAGTGTTCAAGAAACAAATCCTTATCAGTCATAAATTTAACAGCAACTGTTTCGAGCCACTGAATAAAGTGTTGATTGTGTTCTTGTACAATGTTGTGTGATAATTCATGGCAAAATACCATAAAATAAAAATTGGCAATTGTATGTATAAGAGGCATTGCTGAGGATAATGTTGACAGAAAAGGTTTCAATTTATCGCTATACACTTGTTCGAAATAACGAAGATTGAAGAAAATTGTGCCATTTAAATTGAATGCTATTGCATCTAAACAACGAGATGTTTATGAATATTAGAGTAAACATTTATCAGTGCTTACTTCCTTTGATGTCTCTAAACATATTTAATGTCTTAATGTTAATCTTAAAAACGTGAGTAGCGAGACCGTTGAGAAGATATGCGAACTGTTTTGCTTGATCAATCATTGCATTCGTTATGATCACATTAGGCTCAGTGTATAATGAAATCGAATGAAACACATGCTTCGAACGTGTCATATTCTCAGCAGGAATTTTTTGACACATAATGGTGATCGTGTTTTTAGTGTGTTCTGACTGAATAAGTTTTGAATTGTTGTAGGGTTGACCTTTGTATATCTGGTGCATTCGAGTTTCAGCTGCTTCTTTGTTTTTTCCGAAATCTGGCATATTAGGCTCATGAACAGAATTGACATGAACAGTATAATCACCTCCAACGCCAAACATTGATGGAATTATATTACTTGCATTGGTATGTCTACGGTCATCACTGATCGTTGGATTATTATGATCATTCCTCGCAGGATAAACATGATTATCCCGCTTTTGGCGAGAGAAAAGGCTAAAAAAAAAGTTGTAGATTTGATAAATTGATTAAACTCTGCATAATCAGTCATATAAAATAATCATACGGTTGACTTTCAATTAGAAAAGTGTGAAAACGTCATCCTATTTTCATTGTTCAATCAATGACATAACAACAATCGAATTCATATTCAATGAACTTTATTGTCGAATTAGTTTTTTAGCAATCAAAGTTCAAGTCTTATTTACTCAGTAGTTTTAACATAGAATACCACACATGTCCCCAAACTATATCTTGTTTTATTATGTTAGAGCTCACAAATCATGATTAATGTTAGTTGACAAGTAGATGAGGAAAGATACACAAAAAACTTGTATAGAAATTTGATGGTAAATAACAAAACATAACTGTGTATAAAGGTTCGTTGATACCGTATTCATCTAGTAATAAGTATTATGCTCACATGTCCGAAGTATAAAAGGTCAGATATTAACCCAGTAGGACTTTGCAGTCGATCGTTTAACTTTTTCAGTTAAATGATAGAATATATATCAATTTTCTTCTCATGAATGAAAAAATTGATATGGCCCAGTGACAACAATTGTGTTAGATCATTACTGTACACCCCTTTTTTTAAAGAATGATACAATTGAGCCTGTAAAAGTTTTTGTCTTAATTTTTTCTCATTTTCGAGCTTTTCTCAACAACTAGAGACATCGTTTTAGCTCTATCAATAGATAAGTTTCTGCTTTTCCAAACAACGGTCTTTGTTTTTCAAATAGTGTTTTGGTGATGCTTTTAAATTTAAAAGATGAACAGGATCGATGCAAGACGTGAAGTATTTGGCATCAACGAATGGAGAATTTTGTTTGCTTTGCTTCCACGACCTTTTCAAGATGTCTGATGCTGTCTTTCAGCAGAGAAAAGACTTCGAACCAACATTTAGTGATGGGTTGCGACGTATTTTTGAAAATCATTTTTTCCAAAGCAAGACTTGATCTATCGTACGTTTATTCTAAAGTCGGCGAGTGTAGAATTTAATTCTGAACAAAATTTTTATCATTCAATTGAATGGTAAAAACACTAGTTTGTGTTGAATTAAAAAAGAGCAATAATCTCATTCTGCTAGAAAAGAGTTTGTACGATTTCTTCAGTTCTTTACTTCCAAAATTGTCTTCGCAAATATGTATTGAATTGTATGAAGAATTTTGTAGTGCATTTTTAATTTCGGCAAAACCTTTATTAAACATTTTTCATTACTTTTTCTTTTTTTCTGATCACAGTTACACAATTGAATAGGTGTTCATCTTTTAAATTTGGCGCCAACAACAAAACATGACTTTAAGAACAAAGACGCCAGTGGTTTAGAGTGGAAAATTCTGTTTTGAATGAGCATAAAATGGAGTCTTCAATGTTTTGGAAAGAACGCTGAAAGGAGAACAACGTGTTGGCCAGTTTAATATGAGCCATCCGTTGATATTGATAGCGCCCATGTTTCCTTACTATTTCTGTCTTTTTATATTTTCTAAATTATGCTCCTTCAAAACGGATAAAAATCTACTTTAATAATATTTATCGTTCTTTCGGGTATCACTAATCTGTCTCATTGATGAACTGATAATATCAAAATCGGATTGGCTTAAAAAAGTAAATAAACATGAAGAACCTCAATCGATTAATTATTTAGACAAAACTTTTTGATTATGGATAACTCAGCTGTAGGAGAGAAAGTATCTAAGATGTAACATCTTACACTCGAATGTAAATATCTTCGATGTTAAAAGTGTTGAAAATATTATTTTCATCTTGGCAAAAAATCCCCGACAAAATCGCCTATCTTTTGAATTCTGTAAGATTTTTCTCAATTGAAAAACTTTCTTACGCTATTGCTTTCGAAAAAAATGTAAACACCTTTAACCATTCATGCATTTCTTCTATTATACATCTCAATGTATGCCATACATCGTTTTCAATGTTTTCTTTCTATGATAATATTAATTGTACTTCATTCATACAAAGACCAAATATTTAGAAATCTATCGCTATTTTAAGGGAGCATTATCTTTGGGCAACAATTTTTATAGCCCCTTTCGACAGACAAAAGAAAATATGGCCTGAAAATGACTCTACCCATAGATTGTTAATTATATGCATCTTATCTTTGCGCAAAACAATCTCCTCGAAAATTTCCCAAGAAGACGATATTCAATTCGGTCTGTGAAAATTCAAATTATTTCGAAAAACGAAACAAATAAAAATTAAAACAACGCCTACAAAATTTAACACAAATGATTACTGTCATCATCGTCATTTTCCAGCTTCTTGTCAAAGATCATATCATGTTGTATGGTACTCAAAATCAGATACAGTACTACAGTAGTAAATACCAAACAGCATACCCTCACAATCACAGTGACTCTCTCTTCCATTTCGATCAGAAATCTTCGTTACAAATATGAATACAAACCTTAGTAGAGTTTGAAAAAAGCTGGGTTTCTCCTCGAGGAGTGCAGCATGTGGCTCTAAAGAGAAGTCGAAATAGATTTTCATTAATATTTATTGTAGAAACATCTTAGTTATTTAACGTACTTATTATCGGTGCATTTAAAAGCAAGCGACTAACAGGAATACCTCGTCGTTCGAGCGTATCTAAAGACAATTCAAGCTTATTTTTGACTTCATGCACATATTCTACTGATTTATTGAATCCAAACGTCACAAGTTCAGTTGCGATATCAAGATGATCAAACGAGGGTACATCTTTTCGAAGATACAATGTCACCTTATTTTGATCATGTTCAAGTGTACATGAAGTACTAGTTCGTGACTAAAATTGAGAACGAAATCAATAGACTGTAAAAGCCTTTCGGTCAGTTCTTACATCGCGTGGAAGAGTTCGTTGTTTAAATATCAAGGAACATTCAATGGTATCAACCTCATAAACAGAAAGTGTGGTACGTAACAATTCCAAATGTTTTTCGTTACGACAAGGTAGATTTTCTCCCTACGAAGAACTTTATTGAATCAAAGATAACCGTCATTTCTTTAAAGATACTCACTCGATTATCGACAAACAACATTGGAAATCTGTTTTCAATCAATTTTTGCAACTCAGTTGCACGTGCAGAAGTAACTGGTTTGCCTAGACGATTCCAGAATAAAAAAATATTTATGAGAGAATATTTCCAAATGGTCTTTTTGGTTTGTCGGTAGCTTTTAGCCATGCATCTGTAATGTGTCGCTAGCAGCTATCCTGTCTATGTTCTAATATGATGAATATGGCTATATTTTAGTAGATTCCTTTCTATAGGAATCCAATGTTTGAGAAAGATTACAGGTAGAAATTCCGACCTCAAACGTTTTTTTTGTATAGGTAAATTTCGATCGGACTATCTTATTTATAAAACTTTCTCAGTTTTGAATATACAATTGTGAAAATATAAGAATTTTTCAATATATTTTTTTCGTGCATAACATTTCAAGAAAAGTGTACATTTAAGTATACGAGATAAGCACACCTTGGTGGTAAAATGTTCAAAACTAATAAAACTTTATACATGAGATAGACTCTTCAAGCTCGTTTTATGTAAGATTTTCAGATTGTAATTCACAAATAAGATGTATTTCTGCGACAGCTAAATTCATACACGAAGAGTCAACAAAAAAATTGGCCCGTCTCGACTAAATCTAAACATGCGCAGACAGTTTTCGAGGTTCAAATACTCCAGTGACCATGTACATATGAACGAAATCAAAGAATAAGCAATGAGATCACTAAGAGTATTTCCTGGTAAAAGCGTTTTTAATATAAAATTCTGAAAAATTTATTGGTAGAAGAAACCAGTAACTCATAAGATCAATTGTCATCATTACTGAATCATAGTTTAACATTTCAAATAATTTTCTATCCTTTTTGTACAGAAAGTTTCAGTATGAGCCGTATAACTGTGGATGATAATTAATCATACCTATACATCTTCTCTTTTCTATGACACAAGCTGATAGCCATTGAGCTCCAAAACAGTTATATAATTTGGGTAGTGCTTTTTCCAATGGAGGTAATAGTGGTTGAAAATGTTTCGAATAAACTGGTTCATCATCGAGATATACTTCATTTGGTTTAACAATTTTAAATACTTGTTCACTGACACCATTTTTATGAACAATCGTTTGAAAGCCGAGGCACCATGCATTAGTTTTCAGCCGTGTATTTAGAGGTTCTTTTTGCAGTTCATTTGAACAAAGAATAGCAGCAGCAAGACTGTTTAGACAATCAGTATAAACATGAATTCTTTTATCCGAAAGGTTGCTGTCGTTTTTCGCACTTTCAAAATAAGCAGCCTGTCGATCAATGAGAAGTTCAGCAAGAACTGAAGGCGTTGGAGTCTGGAGAACACCAACATGAGAAAGAAATGTATTAGCATCGACACCAAAATCAACATAGTCAATGAGGCCGCTTGTATCCATGCCGTCGGTTTCAGTAGTAGTCGTTTTACTCGACGTCAAATCTGAACGAATGAAAACTTGTGATGGCTTCATCAATATCGTACCATTTGAATGTCCTAAATGAGTACAATAAATAAGTGTTATCTTTGTAGATATGAACTCTAACCTTGCAGTGGAATGAAATTACATTGCGATGCTTTTACAATGAACATTCTATTTAATCCATCGAGTCCATTCATATAGGCAAATATTCTCGATGCCGTTTGTTCTGTCAGGAGTTCCTTCTTTTTCTGCATTATAATATCGAATGCTTGTGAAAGAGTTGGATGATCTTTGATGCCAAGCAATGAAATATCAAAGTGCTTCTGACATAATCTGATCACCTCGGTTAAAGGACTAGGAAATAATGGGTTCACAACTGTGAATACTTCATTTGTCGCTAAGAGTATCACATCGTTTGCATTACTTTCATTGATGATTTTTCCTGGTGGATGTGATGGAAGAAACTGACGTTGTCCTAATGAACCTTTCTTCCATGAATTAGAATAGTATTCAGAAAATTTTTCAACGAAAAATTGAAGTGCTATTGGTATTTTATATTCTCCATTAGTATTTTGTTTTTGTATTTCTTCATGATGTTCCTGAATGATTCGTTCGATAAGTTTTTGCAAATTGGGTACCTCTTGTACGCCAATTTCTTTGAGAAAGCTATATTCAGGTGAGCGTGGATCGATATCAAGCCAATCAATTATTGGTAATGTAGTCCACTGAAGCTTGATGGCAACAGATGGAAAATGAAGCTCCTTGGGAATGTATTTTCGCTTTGCTTCTTCAGTTCCTGCTAAATTCGTGCCTAAATATATAAACAAAGAGAATTTGCATCATTTTTAGACGCGAATACTTATGCGAACACACGCAAGATTTCCAAGCGTTGAATATATTGCTAAAATCTTCTATTGAAATTATTTTACTATTATAGTTCTGAGGCGGATTAATACGGGAGATTTAACAAGTGGAAAGAAGCATTTTTCGCATGCATAAGGAGTATTGGAAACGTTCTAGTCGTAGGTATTAGAACATGATTCAAAAAGTTGAACTATGGAAGGACGATCCCATGTATTAGAATTCCATTGTCCCTTAAATTAGACAAAATTTGTCAATCAACTTATCAATGTCAACTTTTAGGGAAGTTTTTTTTTTTCATTCAAATTAATCATAGATTCCGGCTAGAAATTTAGTACTCTTTCTCTTCGCAAATACAATAACAAGTGTGTGCGCACTTTCATATTACTTGTGTTTCCTACAAATCGAAGATCAAGAATGACTTTATGCGCTCGAAAACTCTTTGAGAATTATAAATTGGTACCGTTCAGCGACAAGAAAAGTCATCTCGACGAATATTTTCGATTCTTTTCTATGATACTTTCCATGCAGGCCAGCATTTCAGTAATGAAAAGCTTTTGGCAGCAAATTTTATTCATTTGAAGTCGATTTGTGAAGTAAAAAGAAGGGCTCAAGTTTTCAAATATTTCCAGATGAAAATTATAAGCAAACCTGATATTACTAATGATTGGTTTTGTTTCTTAAAAAGGAACATTTAGCATTTCTTTGTCATATCACCTTAAAATCTATCATTTTGATGATTTCCTAGTAAATTCTAATTATGAAAAAAAATCTTGATTTAACCAACCTCTCAATGACTTCTTCTTTTTTAATTCATCGAAATCTGCTTCACTCAATTTATTTCGTTATTTTATTAATTGTTGAATGTACGTTTCCATGGTTGGCGTATTGTCTGAAACAGTTTGATCACAATCGAATGCATTGATATTTAACATACGACAACCAATTTGTTTGAGAAAATACATTGAAACTGGATTTTCAACAGCTTCGTTTAATTTCTCGTCATTGTTGTCTGTTGTAGCTTGTATTATATTAAGTAATAAAGCAGGTAATTCAGGCGAAAGAAATTCTGATGGAACAAATGATTCCGATGGTATTTTCATACCTTTTGTTGTCGGCATACATGCCGTTTGGGATAAGGTTTTTTTTACTTGGTTCCATTCTGCTTGTGTTAATTGACCGAAATGAGTTGAGATGAAGCTGAGTAAACATGTACTAATTTTCGGATTTTTTAGTAAATATAAGTTACGCGTATCGAAATGCATATCGAGTAAAACTTTCAGTTTCAAAGGTACTAATGATAACTGTTTTTCAAGTTGTTCTTTTGAAAACATAGCAGACATATCTCTTGGCAAAGTATTGATAGGTAGACATAACATTAATGGAGTATTTAAAATATCATAGAACTGAATACTCCGAAATTGTATATCAAGAGTACGAGTAGGATCATGAAAAGAAACAATCGAAAGAATACTTTTAGCGTACCTTTCATCTTTGACATCATTGCTAAATAACCAATTGACTAATTCGATAAGTTCACTTTTCGATAGAACATATGATAAAAGAATCTTTTGAATCATGGATTTGTCTACATATTCGATTAATCCACGTATTGCTAGAGTTTGAATGAGACCACTTTCAGCCAGTTGAAATGGAACGAGTGAAAGGGATAAAAAGCTGTGGATCTGTTTTGATCTTGCCAGAAAAGCTTTTGTTGATGGTACAAGAGTAAGATGATCGTCGGACGGCTTCTGCTTTACAGGCAAGAGAATATCGTTCTTCAAAGAAAAAAAGCCATCGACAATGGCTTCACCTATCGAATGAAAATATGAAAAAAAAACCAATATTTTATGGAAAATATGGTAAACAGAGCATTAAAAAAGAATTCTTACAAAACCTCGATTTTAGCATTATCCTACTTCTATAATTATGCCTGTGTAGTATCTTAGGGTTCACAAAAGTAACCATTCAAGTAATTCTTAAAGAGTGCTTCAGAGAAATACAAGTTATAGTACTTCTCTTAGATAGAAAAATCTTTAGAAAACGATCAAGACTTACCGACTTCACTGTTGGGTACCGATGGTTGAACTGAATATGAACTGAGTGTAATTTTATAATTGTCAATTATTTTCTGCGTTTTATCATAATTCATAAGGATTGTTTGATCATAGATTAATCGAGCAATTTGTCCAATTGATGCAAGAAGTTCTTTGTTCCATTTACCAATATATGGATCTTGTAAATCAATATTTTCACGTTCAATAGTCGGAATTAAATGACTATAGACATGCATTCCAATGCCTGATGTTTGATGTGTTCCAAGACCGATGAATACAAAACCTGATGGAATAATATCACCGTTTTCAAACTTCAATGGAATTAACGAATGTAGAATTTCAGTGTTCAAATCACTGTTGTCTGGTGATGTTTGTGATTGTCTATTAGCAATAAGCTAAAACAATACGAAACGATACCAATATATATATATATATATACAATATTTCAAGTTTAAATGTATTTACGTTATTTGGTGCATATAAGAGTTGAATCTGAACATTGGATGGTAAACTTTTTTTCATTATACGTTGAATATGACTATGAAATTGTTTATCAATAGTGACTTCTTCATTGACAGTGACATGATTAAGAGTCAATGAAGAACCATTAGTAATCGTAAATGTTTGTTCAGTTTTTACAAATGAATTAAGACTCAGCATATTACTAATCGAAGGTTGTTTTTTAAATGGTAACGCACCTTGAATAGGTGGCACAATTGTCTTTGTTTTTTTCACTTCAAATACTGTACAGCAATTGATTTTAACAACAATTTCATTGATGTATTTTGTAAATGAAAGTACTAGTCAAAGAAAAACAAAATCTATTAGAATATTCAATTAAATTTCTCTGTTTTAACCTTTGGTAAAATATGCTTTGAGTGAATTGAGATCGATTTTTGGTATAATTTCCTGCATAGTTGTATTGTTCTTTGCTTTTTTGGTTGATTTAATGCTATATTCAGAGTCGTTTTTTCCCAATGTTTTCAAATTTGTATCTAAATTTGTTCGAGTTTGTAAGATATACTTACTTCGCATTTTGAGAATAACAGAAGTTAATTGTGATTGTTGTTCGATAGGTAGTTCATGCCGAAATGTTGTCAGTGAATTATCATCTCGCCAGATAAATGCCATATATTCATTTCCAGATGTGATTATTGGTTCTTCAGAAAAAGAAAATACAGAGAAAAAGCCAACACCGAACTGTCCAACTGAATCAACATTGGTATTTCCTTCGGCAATTGAGGCTACACGTTTCCAATCAGTCTGATTAAATGTAATACCATTATTGACTGTACGAATTTCGGATATTGAACTGTTGTGAAACTTCAATGCTATGTTCGACAACGATAGGGATTCATTTTCAGGTGCTGCTTCTTCTTGTCCTAAGGTGGCTTTGGTTTTAGGTGACGACATCCGTACAATTGTCTTGCCTTTTGTCGCATCACTGGTATTTGACTGTTTGATTGGTCTTGGTTGCGTATCCAAAGCAATGTTCGAAGTTTCGCATGTTATTTCAAAATGAAACGATGTTGCTTGAGCATCATCAGCATTTTGAATAAGTTCACGACAAACAACGAAATCGGATGAATAGCGAGCAAGCATTTTATCGATTAGCATTCGTTGATTAACTTCGACACGTTGCTCACGGCCATCGTGTTGTGCCTTCGCGCGAAGAGCATCTGATGATATCGCCATGATTTACGTCCTATTTTTAGGATATCTGAAAGCAAAGGTGTTCTTCTTGATCAATGACATTCTCAACAGATCAAAGCTAAAAATCGACAATCTCAACAGGACCAAATGCTACATATCCAGTGCACAACAAACTCAAATAAAACAAGCTTTGCCGGTAATCTTTACAGAATTCAAATGTCAATATGATGCATTCTGTCTAAGTATCACTAGAAAATTTCGATAGGTCTAACAAAACTCTTTATCAAACATAAAATGAACAGTGCTGAAAAGTCCTTAAATCTCGCAGGTAGCAAACGACATGTCAATTTATGTATCACGAAAATTCTATCATCGAAAACCTTCACGAATATACAATAGACATTTAAAGAAACTTTGTTGACGCTACTTAATTGTAATTCAATTGAATACAAATAGAATTGAACAACGATTGAAGAAATAGAAATGCTATTCAAAAACTATGAGCTGTCAATTGCGATGAGAAAAATAGAGAAAGATTTAGTTTTAATATTTAAAGAGAATAATTCCGTTCGAAAACAATGTCTATGTACAGTACAAATGAATAATCTTCATTTAGTAGTAAAAAATTATTCTTATAGTAAATATAAGTTTTAATCCGAGTTCCGTACTTCCTATGAAAAAACAAATACTATTTCTCTTTCATCAGACTTTTCCTAATATTTTTACTGCACTATCTTATTTTCTTAGTCTGAAATGTTTTTATTCTTATTCTGACTGTTTCTTTTAGTACGACATCATTATGTGAAGCTTTTTCGAGACACTCCTATAAATTCTTTGATAATAAAATGAAAGAAAAACTTGAGTATAGCTGTGTGCCTTGTAGCTATACCCAGGACGACAGAGCCGACTGGAGGACCACGTCAGATCCTATCGGAACACTATCGGATTTTATCGAATCCGACTGGAATTCGTTGGAAACTGGCGGAATCCTTGGTATTGGATTTCGATAGGAAGTTGTCGGAATACTGGGATCCAAACACTTTCCGACATTCGTAAAACTTCCTATCGGAATCCTATACCAAAGATTCCGACAGGATCCAATTGGAATTCTTGGTATCCGATAGGATCATATGGGGCAGTGTCGCCCAGGTTAGTGTTACCATTGTAAATTACTAAAATTTGCAGTCCAATTGGACATAAAATGTGGAAATGCTATTTTGAACATAAGTCAGAGTAATATATTGAAAAACTAATGTGTTATGTTCATCATGATTCAAATAGGCAGATCCATTTCAATGATATTCGTCTTGTGTATGAGAGATGAGTTCGGAACTCGTTTGCTCTAATTTTTTAGCATTTGTTTTTCTCTCCTTTGTAGTTGGCATTGTGTGTGAAGAGATCCTGCTTTTGAACCTGCACAGATAGGTGTATGATATACTTGATTCGATGAATGAAGATAGAAAAATCGGTTCTATGTCGCGAAAGTTATCGAATCTCTGATGAAAAATTTTCCAAAGTTTCGAGGACATCAATCAAATCACTGATTATCATTGTAAATTTGAGTAATAGCAAGCCTTACTTATCGTTGCAAATAGAGTGACATTATTTCCTTTGCACTTAAATCACTAAACGAGAAAACTGAATAAAGCAAACGAAAGTTGTTGAGATAGTTTATTTTAGTAAGTTCATTGTAACACTTCTGTAATCGAAAAATAAAAAAAATATATATTAATAGTAGAGCCGAAAAAACGGAACACCATTAGAAACTGTTACGGTATGAATGATATACCAAAATACATGTTTTATTTTATTTATTTTCGTTCGTTATGTTAAATCTTTTTCAGCGTATACTTTGTTTCTCTTCTATACTTTTATTCTTGTTCTTTCTCTCGTTCATCTCTCCATCTCTCTCATCTTGAGAAGCTAAAAAGGATGTGATGATATTACGTTCTGAGAAAAATCTATTGTTTTCTGTAAGAAAAAGGGAATAATACAAATATCGGAGAGATACACATCAACGTGAAAATATGGACATAACAGAAACAATTGAGAAATCTGTTATTCAAGAATACTATCCGAAAGTATCAATTTCTTAGTCTATGAATGCATAAGTTCTAGAATAAATTGATAGTACTACATTTATAGGTCAAATCTTCAAGCCAAGGGGTACCGTTCTTTTTGGAAAACACTATTCTCTATACAGTTTCGATAAAGAGAATCAGGCTTATTTTTATTGAATCAATCTTATACCTCGACCATACATTTACAATACGTGCCCTGCTAAACGAAATAAATTTAATAAATATTGATGATAATCCTGTCAGTTCGTTTATCACTCTATTACTCTATTCAAAAGAACACGTGTAAACTTTCCATGTATTAAACACACCATTTCTAAACTCAAAAAGAAAAAAAGTTCGAATTATGTGTAAACATTTTCTGTTTTTCTTTCTAAAATAACGTCGATAAACATTACTGTGCGATGCACACAATTGTTTCTCTTCCCTTATATTGCAGTTTTTATCGAAGTTACTGATGAAAGAAAAACAGAAAACGTTTACACATAATTCGAAAATTTTTTTCTTTTTGAGTTTACAAATAGTATGTTTAATACATCGAAAGTTTACACGTGTTCTTTTGAATAGAGTAATAGAGTGATAAACGAACTCTTATTGTTAGCATTATAATTGTTTTACAATTAAATCATTTCATGTTTCCCCTTTCTGTTGTATTCTCGATAGTAATATTTCTTCTTGTTTCCAAGTAAGTAAAGCATTGACATAGCAACTCACAAAAATATTCAATCGTATGGATTTTCAAATTAGTTTTGATCCTCGCCAGTATTCTATCATAATAGATATTTTGATTGCTATTCGAACGAATGCTTTTGACTTTTTTAACTCGTCAGCATGTATTTGTATCTCGACTATTCTGTTCTGCCAATGGACTATTACGATTTGTGACTTTCATATAGAAAATCAAAGCTATTCGATAAGTTTTATCGATTTTTACAGAAGTGGATAGCTAAAGGATATGCATTGATTAGATGCTATGACTGTTTAACTATTACATTGCCCCTACATCTTCTCCTACTAATGCGTATTACGATGCATTTAGTACTCTTATTATATTCTGTATTTCTCGAGAAACAAAATTCATTCAACGTTTGACAATACTAACATAGATCTCAACGTTCAGATTTTATTTTAGAAAAAAAAAATGTTCAAGGATTACCATAAAAATTAATGATCTCTATTGTGCACATTCTAAATATTAATGCTGTAAAATGAGTTCTTAGAGTAGCTGTGCAGAATCTAATCGTCTACGTGAACGGTCGTTCGGGGAAATTCTTCATTTTACCGACAGTTTCTACACGCTGGATATCAATGATACGGAAGCAGATGGTATATATTTCTGTTTGCATGAAAAGAAACAAAACCAGTAAAGACCATTCGATTCTGATACAACAGCATATTTTTCACAAAATGAAACAATTTAGAAAAAAAAAAGTATATAAAACACCATAGTAGGTAAAAATGAAGTAACGACATCAGATGATCTTTTATCCGTATCAGAAATATTCATATCAACATGTTCAAAAAGATTACTTAAGTCTCTTTGTTTTCTTACTTATGGATGTGTTTTTCGATGGCTTCTATGCTTATAACGTAAATAGTTCAGAAGATTGATCATTTTGTCCTGTCTAATCGTGTGCTATTGTACACGTCTTCCTTCAATCACTATTTAATATGATTCGTATGCACTTTAACTAGAAGTGAAAATGATTGTTGTTAAAAAAACAGCCAGATATATAGCTTTCAACGAGTGTATGGTAATAAATAAGTTGTAACATTGATGAATCATCGATCACTCTCTTCTGTTTATAATGCGATGTTAAGTTGGTAATAGGGAAAGAAAATGTCTTTGTTGTTTTTTACTCTTCCGCGGAAGATGTAGGCGTGTTTATCCCATAGTCCATGCGGATCCACACGCATAACCTCATCCTTATGGTAGTGCATCTGTTTTTGAGTGTGGTTTTGGAGTGTCGGTGCCAGTCGACTTGTTATTATCATGGTCCTCGTCCATAACAACTTTCTGATACCTTATACATTGCGACAAGAAAAACAACTGGTCGTGCTTGTGTCATTTTTTCAAAATTTCTTAAACGGTTTCGATTCTGCCTTGTGAGATAATTCAAAAAAAATGCATCATTATCTGATTTCACGAGCTCCTTGAATATATTCTCAACATAACCTTGAAGCGATCTTCCATGATGCTACCGAAATTCACAGGATATAACCGGTTACAACGATCGTATGTATTCCAAACTATACTATCACACAAGGAGTCAAAAGAAGATGTGAACCCTAATCGACTGAAGAATGAATCTAATATGTTTTATCACGTTTCACTTCATTCCATAGATGAGACTAGCTGAAGTAGAACAAATCTTTTAAAACTTGGTTTGTAGCCTACGACAATGATAGGTGTTTTTTCAGTGCCACATTTCATAAAGCACACATTGCAATAATAAATTTCGACGTCTTATCATATTCAACAGTTCTTAAAGACAACACAACTGTACTTGTATTGTCGAAGCGATTAGTTGATATTAAGTATTATTTTCTTCAACTACGAACATTGAAAAGTACTGTCAACGTTCAGCTTAAAATTCTCTCCACTTTTATCGATCTGAATCGAGTGGACTATTTAATATTGTCATTTCCAACTCTACCCTTACGACCGAATGCACGTCAACTTAATATACATGGACTTCGAAAATGCCATGTCCATTTCAACTTCTAGAACAGTTCAAAGGTATGCAGTTAAAAAATATCAGAACTCTTGGAATAAATTCTGTCTTGACAATGGATGACAAATATTCCGTTAAACAATTATGTTACATTTTTCAACTCGTTGAACGTTTATACGTAAAATCCATAAGTAAAGTAACTATGATCCATATGATTGATGAATTTAAACATCTGTCAAACGCATCATTCTGTCTTAACTCTTTCTCTAAAAGAGATAAAACAGTTGGCAAGTGAAATCAGAACGGGCACTTCGGAGAGAAAGACGACTCGAGAACTCTAATGATTCCTGTCGATATAATGATCCATATCTTCATGCTCAGATGAACGAACAGGTGAGTTGAGTGTAATTAAAAAAATCTTTGATTATTCTGTTAAAATGATCATTTAGTCAATACCCTCGTTTCCAACACGGCTTTGGTTACAACAAAGAGATTATTGATGTTACCGAGTTCAATCGATTTGCAATCCATGTATTCCCACATCGACTAGTATTATTAACTATCTCATCCTGATAGTATTCCTTGTGGGTTTTTACATTTTTACAACAATGTTTTTCTTTCTATTATAACCCACACTTTTTAGTACATTCATTGGTTTTTACTTGAATATTTAACCGTAACTAGTATTCTAATAGATTTATCAAATCATCAATATTGTTCGTTTGTTTGACGATGCTACGTACCTGGGATATCATAGAGTATTCGATCAATAATACCTATTGTTCTCTGGTGTACTATAAAGTGGATGCAATCTTAAATGACTTCTTGGGTTCTAATGATGAAGATATGCCTACATATATGCACAACTACATAAATAGACGCATCAATATGCAAATTAACTGTAATTCACTCTTAAAATACACTTTTCATCTGAGATTAAAAATTGTGTGAAGCATGCATCATGTTCTTACTAACATTCTAGATTTCGGAATCCTCCATCGTTAAGATCTCTAATATGCATGGCATGGGCTTTTTCCTAAATGCCATTTTAGAAGAATGTTTTTTTATCTTTTCATTTAAACACAATAGAATTGAATTGAAGTGTTGAACGTTCTCATGAGCATTTCTTGTTTGACATGATAACTTGATTACATGGATAATTTTACTTCTGTATGAATGAATACTACACACTCTCTTTTCTTCATTTCTCAAGAATAGGGTGTATGGTTGCGTCAATCATCATCAATAAACGAAGAAAAGAATTGATTAATGCAATTACTTTCTCTTTGATTTCTTTTCCACGGCAAGTCTATGCTGTGACACAATGGACATTTGAATAACTGTTTTCATTTGCGCAGAAAAGAAACATTAAGAAAATGATGAATGACACAGTTTTTTGACTGTCAGTGACAATTTTTCCTCACTTATCACAAAAGCAAAATAAAGTCAATATTCGAACGAAGCAACACTGAATCAGTTAATGTTGATAATCATACCACGACATATTCGATGTGTTGAGTGTGTGAGTTTCATTAGCTGCCTGTCTAACCTACTAGTCAAGATCACTTCCACTATCCGTACACTCAAAAAGACAAACTAGTTAGCCAGATGTGGAAAGCACGTAAAGTATATGTGTTCCTCATTGTCTATTAGAGAAATCTGGTTACATATAATATGCGAAATAAAAATGTATTTTCATATTTCGAGAAAGTGATAAAGGTCTGCTCAGTTTCTTTTTTAATTCTACAATTCGAACGAATTTCAAAGAGAGTAATGATATCTTCAATTCATCGATGTCTTGCATATTAATAGAATGAGTGTCGATGTGAAATTTTAAATAGTTTATGTTGCTGTGTGTTACTGTCTGGCGAATAGGTCAGCTAATTGAATGCCGAATTTCAAGATATCGCACATTAAGTATTAAATCGATCAAAATGGCAAATCACCTTGAATGACAAGTTCCAATAGTGACGCGTCAAAGGAAAAAGTGATCGGCACAGTTGTAAATGCCGAAAAAGTGAGCTAGAGCAAGATGAAGCAAAACGAGCAGCTGAAATTTTTCATTCAAAATGAACTCAAGAAGACGTTCGTAGCAAGCATCAGGTACATCAGAAGTTGACGTAAGATGTAGCACCATGAGATTGGCCATATAAATCGAATCGATAGCTACGATGTGGTGTCGTAGTGTGTTTAACATGGTCAAGGAACGAATATTTTTCAAATTGTACATATCTATCATGTCTCAACGATGTTGAAGTTTGACAACAGATATGCAGGAGGTCAACTCACAGGGCCAATATGAAACGCATGCCATGGAATCCTCAATACCAGCGTCGGCTTTGCGCGAAATAGTATTCAGACGAATATTTAGATTATTAAATACACTTAAGCGGTCACTCAGCAATAAATATGCAAAAATCAGTAGTCATAACTCACCAAGAAGGTGCGAAAAATGACTTATTTGATATGTTGCCAGAAAAGAATGAAGCTGAGTAACATCGAGAGAGAATATTTGACGACAAGTATCAACACAAGGTTTTCATTCTGTAACTTATCAGCATTGCTCATGCTCAATCAGCTGAATAAATTCGTAAATAATGCCAATAGAACTACCTATAATGGCCTCTTTTCCTATCCTGATCACGATACCCTGATAGAAAAAAAATAGAGAAAAATTCTATTTTATCTAGAGAACAGACAATATTCTTATAGAACATAAACGCAGATCACAATGAAATGACAGAATAAAGTTGGCGAAAAACTATCTTATTCAAAAACAAAACGATGCTCGTTGAGGCATGACTAACATTCTATTGCCAGTGTGAAAAATAATTAAAGCGTCTGAATAATGAGGTCTACATCCTCGCAGGGAAAATTTCTTTTCGTTTTGCCAAATGTTTATTTTTGTTTAATGGAGTTTAAAGTTTTCTCTTGAGCTGTTTTATTTAAAAAGGTATTTACAGATGATTCCTCTTCTTGAAAATGCTGCTCCGCTCTTCATTCCCATCCAGACAGATATCTGTGACTTCTTCCACGTATTGAAACAATGATATTCAAATTAATACTCGATCAAATATCTGTTCAGTGTCGATAAAACATCATTATTTGATTAGAATCACTATCCCAACTGAAATCGCCGAGACAATTCATTGGAAAACGTTCAGATATAAAGTTGCATCATTTAAAATTTCACCCGTTGCTTTTGTCCTACTGAACAGAAATTCCAACTGATCAATGTATCTGTCCAAAACCCACTTACGAAAGAGTGGGAGTACGGTGTGCTATACTGGCTTGTAAACCATCATTAGACTCACACCTACACCTTCCAGACGAAGAAAATCTTCGAGATGATCGCATTGTTTTCCATGTAATTCAAATGGCGCTCCAAAATAAAATGAGTTCCAGCTGTTCATCTATCAACACAATTGACAGTACATCGAAGTACAAAATGAGATGTTTGTTAACACGTATTCTCTCATCTCATCAGTTCTATTTAGTTTCAATAAGAAAATGAAACGAGAAATAGATAATCATGAAACATTCTTCATGCAACATATTTAATTCTAACAGATTGTTTTCTTTTATACGCAGAGGACAAAATGTCTGATTTTTCGTTCGGTATAAATTGTAATGGGACCGTTTAAAATGACGGTAGTTGCATGTTTAAATGAAACTTTTAATGAGTTCTTACAATTTTCCGAATTTATGAAATTCCGTTTAAAAGAAACCTATTTTTTAGTGTGTAGGACAAGTAGTCGAATATAATGATCGGTGATATTATTATTCTAGAAACGAATGTTCTCTACAAGTACTGGGTAAGTATTTAAATTAAATAAAGTTTCTGCTATTTGTAAAAGACACAACTGTGCCATTAATTGAAGTATGTTTTATCTTCAGCCTTTGTCGGTTCAGTAAAGTTCAAGCATTCTCAATCACTATTCTATTATATGTACTGATTTCGTGATCTTCTTCTTCCTAGATCACATAGACACTTGCGAACTATATGGTGTAAACATAACTGCTGATTTAACAATATATAATCGTGAAATTCTATATCGATGGTGATATTAATGTTTTTACTTCAGTTCATCATTCCTGATCATAATAAATTACGTAGGAGGGGTACGGAGGATAGACTACATTTTCGTTCTATCACTTCCTCTCTGTCTCATCCCTATTTTCTATTACAACGACTCTTTTTTAAAGAGCTTTTCTCATAATTGGTAGCGGTGATGAAATATTGATAGTGAATGTGTACAGAAGGAGAAGACACTTGTTTGTTCATATCGAAACATGCAGTCCTATTATCACAGAATCATTTTTTTTTATATCAACTCGTGCTCACTTCGACTAGAAATTATATCCTTTCGATATTTTCATCTTACAATAGAAGTCAGTCGATCGGTTGAAGCTCTAGTTTATAAACAGAATATCTTACATTTTTTAACTTAAAAATAAAAATCAACAAGAAAAAGTCTGCATTGTATGAATAAAGATGATGGGAAGAATATTTTTGTGTTTCGCCGATTAGTAAGAAGTAAATGATTTTAATATACGAGAAGCCACTTTTTGTACAATGATCAATGGTTTTTTTCGAATTTCTCCAGGAAAGCATGATCTTCTAGAATTTTGTCAGCTTTTAATTGAAGAAGACTTCTATAGATTGATGGATCTTCACTAGCGACAATCTTGCATATGGGTCATCAGAGAAAACTTTGTAGAGGAACGATTAGCTTCTATTAATTGGACATGAAAAAAAAAGCAGATTTCGATTATCTTCCATATCGAATGAGAGAGGAATATATAATTTGAACAGAAGCAGCCTACCGATGAGCTAATATTATGAATAGAGGATTTTTCCGAAGACACATGATTTGCTAAACCTAATGCACACCTCATATCGTACATTCTGATATAAATGATAGCGATACAATGATTGTTTATTTTGACAATGATTTAAATCTAATATTAGCTCGAAGATCTTAAAAAACTGTCCTTCAACATTGTCATTTTCGAATTATGCGTTTTATTCGTGGAAATCAAAATGAATTATTCATCTGACTCGAACCAACAACTGTATCACCTGTCGCTACACATTCAGTTGAATTCGCCGTCGTCGATTTGTAAAAATTATGAATGATTGTTTTCATCTCATATTGAGCACGTTCCAACTCTACTATCACCATTATTTTCCATGTAGAATTATAGTTGGATATGTAATAGATCATATTATCAAGTGTTGTTCGAACAATAATGTAACCTTGATCAATTGAAGAACTCTATCGAGGAACAAAAATCAAACTATACCACATTGAATACGTCTAATGTTATTGATCAACACAGTAGAACTGCAGTATATGAATTTTTATTTGTATCGAATTTAATAGCCACAGTGAGTAATATAGAATACTACGGTTCTCGATGGGAGTCATTTGTAACATCTTGCCAATAGTAGAAAAATTATTGCATCAGAGAATTTTACAAAGAGTAAGACTTTTTGAGTCATTTTGTTGATATAAATCATAATTTTAAATGAGAATTTCTAATTTTGATGATCAAATATATCTCTGTATTTCTTATACATGATTGAAAGTCGTCATTAACAACATTTTTCTGATACATATGAAGTTTTGTTGTCAATCACTCTCTGTCAATACTAGTACAGTAATGATTAGAGAGAACAGATTACTACTTTTTGATGTTTTCATCAATATTGTACGTAGCATTTTAGGTTGAATCGATTCAATTTTGTATCGGTTTCTATTAAATGGCGAATATATACTGATAGCTCGTTGCTGAATGATTTTTGTTTTTATTAATTAAATGATAGACGTCATATGATATGTATAAATAGCATGGTATATTTTACTGATCTTGCCACAACTATTTTGATCGATTAAGACATTGACACGAATTCCTGAAGGTGCTAACATGCAAGATTTGGAACAAACAGTCAGAAAAGAAAATTGAATTAAGTATCATGAAAGATTAGGAAAAAGAAGGAATTTTAAATGAGCGTAGCTCATTGTTCGAGAAACGATCATTAAGAGTATTTATCTCTAATTTTCTAGAATTCAATTTAGTTATATTGAATACTTGCTAAAACTTCTATGTTTGCAAGTTAAGAATAAAATCAATGCTACAGATAATTGTTCATTGATCAGTACATCTCGCGTTGGCAAAAGGTAGTTAATTAACTATAATTTTAGTAACATAAAAATGAATTTATTTAAGTATTGATTCGAGTCACATCTTCAAACTGATCAACACTTTTATCTCACAAAGACATAAATCTTATTGAGATTCAATTATGTTCATATTATTTTAAGAATGATATAAAAATAAAGAAACACATTGGAAACTTATTTTCAACTCTTTTTACAATATGCTGAAATGTTCAAAGAAACTCATCCTAAAAGAAAGAGAGCACAGTTAGATGCGGTTTTCTGAGACTCGACTCAAAACTTAAACCCGTAATAGGAAGACCTTTGCCAATCGTTCCTATTGTAGAAAGTTCAAGAATTACAGTTCAGAAGGATAGAATATAACATCATGGCAGAACTGCTGTCATTTCTTAATAGAAGGATAAAGTGTCAAAAAATTTTTGAGAGAATTCTACTGATCGAGAAGAAGAGTTTTTAGTGCTGCAACTTTTTAGTTAAAATTTCAAAATTCCATCAGATTCCAATCATGAGTTATGAAGTACCAAAATTGTCGAAAATGTGAATTCTTGTACAATATTGGATGACTCATGAAAAATGAAGGACTTATATTTGTAAGCTGAAACTTATATTCCCAGAACAACTCATTGAGTTATATTTCCACAAAAAAAATTCAACTCAATTGATCAAGCCGTTTATAAGATATTGACTCCCGAAGTTGTATTTTGCAAAAATTCCTAAAATTCTTTTCTCTCGAATATATCTTGAACTAAGTTGCCAGTTCCCTTGCGAGTAATGTAAAATGAAGTCCTTATTGAGACAAAATTTTCAGTTGTCATGTGCATTCCTTCTTCGCTCTATCGAAATAGCGTGATGCGGAATAGAAGGAAAGTACACCATACAATACAAAAGACCACGATACAAAAACAGTAGGGTTGATTTATTTTTGAAACTGATTTACCTTAGAGCGAATTTCGCTCTATCAAATGACATATTACTCAAAAAATATTGCGACACTTTATTGTGGAAAAAATGACTTTTACAAAGCTTGTTGAGTGTGCATTCAGTGTGTACTTCATAACTTTGATATAGGTTTCTCATCTTGCTCTTTCGTTTCCAATCGAAAAATTTAGCGGGCGGGGGGGGGGTATTTTTCATTTTGATATCAAGGCTCATGGACTGTTTATGTAACTAGTAAACATTCTTTTTATTCTCATATTTACAAATTCTGAAAATAATCAGAATAGCACGATTTTGATCACTAACATATTGTTGACTCGCCATCTTAAAACAAGTAACAAACAGTTATTGAAAAACAAAATGATGATCCGTAGTCTACTAGCATAAGTACTGTTGATCACAAACGACCTAGTGAGGAAATCTGAAGGAGATTTCTTCTTTTTCACTCTTAGAATAAAATAAATGTGAAAACCTCGGACTTAAGTCCGAGAGTTATGTGTACTTCAAAAAGTGAATGAGACAAATCAGTCATTCTAGAATGTGTGCACGGAAGAAGTATCTCGGTAAAACTTTTTGGGAATCTTCAAAACTAGTAGTCATCTGAGAAATATCTAGGCATTTAGTTTCTGGATGCAGTTTTTGTGCATTTCGAGACCTGTTTCAGGCGATGTTTTGTTACAAAGCTACGATTTGGTTCAAAACTAATATCAGATTCAGAATCAGCGTTCAAAACTGAGTCGATTTATATACATGGTGGATAATTCTGAGAAAAACGTTTTTTTGAAAAAATCCCTGTACCCCACCTCAGGGATGGTTTGGTGAAAAATGACAATTTTTTCGATAACTCAACCATTTCTTGCCGGATCCTACTCATCTTCGAACTCGATCGAGATATTGATGAGACAATTCTGTGCACAAAATTTCAACTCAATCGAATGTAATTGTGAAGAGTTATCGAATAAACGGACGGCCGGCCGGACGGACACACTGACCGATTTTAGTATTGTACTCACTTTTTTAGTACGCAATGATACTAAACGCGTCATCTTTAATTGATATAATCTCAAGGTATTCTCTGCTATACCTTACGACTATCTTTACTTGTTTCTCATACTTCATTGTGCAGCTAATGAAAAACAACCAAAAGATGCTGCGAACAATCACTATTTGAAAAGAAAATGAGATCTATATGCTGAATTGTAGTGTATCACACTAACAAATTATCTTAGTTTCTGTTGTCCTATTAAACTGATTCATTCGAAGTGATTCTTATTTTTTTATATTCAATTACTCTGTTGTACAAAAATATCACCTATTCTTTCTCATTAAAGAATCAATGCCATCTTTTGTAGTATCATAGGGCTATTCGTTTTTTTTTCTTCTTCTCTCGTTCGTTTTCATCACAGATACCGTTAGATGTAAATTCTTTCTAGTTTCAACAACTTAAATTAATAGTTGAAATCGTACGAGCCTTTTTTCATCAACGCCGCTGTTCCTCTGTCTATTATTTGTAGTATATCTTCTTGTCTGTTATTTCTCTTTCATTTCTTTCGTTTTTTTCTTACATACACACAAAATTGACTATCATCTATCTTATCTTCTTTCTTCTTCATTTGTTGTTTGTTCACTCTATTTTCGTTGTCGAAACCGTGGTAATAGTAACTAGTATATTTATGTGTAAGATTTCATCTTAAATATCTGTAAGACATTGAAAAAAAGACAACGAACAACCAGACATTATACCATCAGTTTAGTATTCAACGTCTTTTTTTTTCCTTTGTCACGATAAACACTGTACTCCGGGTAAGTCTAGAACAAATTACATAATATTTTTAAAAGAATGATAAAATAACATAATTCTATTGACGTTGAACTATCATCGATTGAATGATGATGATATCAAATACAATATAAATTTATAAACTATATCGGAAAGATATCGATTACGAATAAAATATTTTTAGAGAACGTTATAGAATAATGTGTTCATGAAGACAAGATGACGCACTTTTCTTGAAAAGAATATGTAACAATGGATCAAATTCATCATTTTCTATTCTTGATTTTTTGGTACGATTCGGTACCGTTTTTTTTTTCTTTTTCTCAAAAAAACGAAGGGACTATAATATTTTTCATGAACTCTTCTCGAAGTTAACTTTTTTCAATCAACAAAAAATACTATCCATTGCTTATTACATCTTATCTCTTCAATTGAAATTTCGTTTTATTAGACATCGAGAATATTCGTAGATTCTATATAAGGAAAATTTTAAAGAAACAGTCCTATTTTCGAACTAGTTCGAATTGTATATCAAATCATACTAATTCATATTAAAAACATACGTCATCTCTTCTATGAAATAATCGAACGAATTTTTCATCCTCTGTCTCATCAAGCTGACATCAAACCTTATGTTATGTTATATTTTAATAAGGGAAGAGATATGACAATGACACTATTTGTTCGTTGCATTGAATCATACATTGGCTTAATCATTTTTTATTCTTTTCTAAAATACTATCACTTCTGTTGATATATACTTTGCGTTCTTTAGTTTTTATCGATGACTCTTTTTTTTTCTTTCCATTTTAGATAAACTCTTATTTACGTATCTGCATATACTTAGTGTACGAGCACGCAGACAACGAATATGAATTTAATTAGATCGCTTTTCACCAAAGAGACAGAACCGGTAAGAAATCTGTAAAACTAGCCGATTAAAAATCGCTCTTCAACCGGTGAAATGCCGGTAAACAGAATAGTAATCATTGAAGTGGACTGGTTAAAAATCGGTCTAGCCAATCGAATTATTGTAGAAATCGACAGAGTCAGTTCCAACTATGAAATCGATTAGTCAATGGTTAGATAGAACTATTTAGCCAATATTCATCCTATACTAAAAAAACATTTTCTATCGATAGAGCATCATTGTATCAACTTGATACGTGATAGAAAAACTCATAAAACAAATTTTTAACAAAAACAAAAAAGAGAACAAAATAAAGGCAGTTATTTTTAGATTTCAACCGAAGAATTTCAGGTATTTACTGGCACGGTTGATTTTCTGAACCGGACCGGTTCCAAAGCTGTTTCAACAATATCGATTAAACAGTGAAATACATTTCAACCATGGCATCTAACTCTGTAAGTCGCAGGTGACGAAAAAATCATAAAATTGTTTTCGCATGCTTTCAAGTGACCAAAAATACGAATTAAAATTGGAATGGAATTTGGTGAAAAACGTGGAAAACGAATTCTTTTGGACTCAGAATTGAAACTGAGATATTTTTCCATGTGGGTATGAGTATGGGTGTGGATATCTGTCGGTGAATAAGGGTCTTCTACTAATCAAAGCAATCCAGTTCCGGAAATTTACTTTACTTTGTGATCAGGTAAATAAAGTAAAGTAAATACAACATTTATTATTGACTTATTCACTAATAAAGTATCAGACCACGCCCACACCCACACTCATAGCTACAGGAAAATCCTCTTAGAATAGGAAGAGAAACAATCAATCATAAAGTATACCTAGATAATGTTGATGTTTGACTAAAAAACAAACACGAATAACTGTATTGTCCATTACACATAAGTATCCGAGTAAAATTTTTTTCATATGACCAAGTAAAGCAGCATTGTATGATGATGGTTGAATACAGTAATAGAATTTAACCATCAAAAAATTTGATGATAAGAAAAGTAACGATCGCTTGGTTCTTAATAATACTCCAAATGCGAATAAAGAGATTTTAACCAAATGTTATCTATTGATTTAGAAAACTAAATAAAAGATTCCCATGGATAAAATTATTCTACGACCGATTTCAGCAGAAACAAAAATCTCATTTACTACGAGAAATCTTTATAAGAATTGTTGTTCGATCGTGATGCGAAGATGATTATCTTTTTCTATTTTTATTCTTAGTTATCTGTACATGTCGATTCAGTCGAATATGAATATACATATGAGATGGATTCAAGTAACACTGGTAGACAATTGTTCGATCAAGTAAGAACGTATAAGATGAAATATTTCAAATAAATATCGACTAATATTTATTTTTAGGTTGCTAGCAGTGTTGGCGTTCGTGAAGTATGGTATTTTGGTCTTAAATATACAGATTCAAAAAATATTGAATCTTGGCTTAATCTTGATAAAACAATTATTCGTCAAGATGTACGAAGAAATAAATTAGAGCCAGCAAGATTTGAATTCATGGCTCGGTTTTTTCCCGAAGATGTTTCAGAAGATCTTATTGAAGATATAACTCGAGTAAAGAAAATATTTATTTTATATCTATGACTTCAAATAGAGAAAAATATTGTCGACATGGAATATTTTCTAAGAGATTTCAGCACTAGTAGATTTTGTTTTTTTTCGAGCGCAAGTCATAGTTTCATAAGATATATAACCAACACAATAGAAACAATCTACTAAGTCGTAAGCAAAAGTTAATAAGATTTCAAAGTTATGAGCCATATTAATATTGAATGTAAACGTAAGAAATCCTTGAAGTATTTTTACACGTTGGTTTATTGGTAAATCCTATTAGTTTAATCGTTTTTCTACAAGATACTTCTAAACTATTATTCTAGCTAATTCTTCAGCATTTGAACGAAAAGTTTCAATGATGATCTATTGTACATTCTGGTAGATGAAGTGATTGTTGAACGACGATTGACAATAATTTGAATTTCTTTCTCAATCAATCATCATTTTACATGTTAATTTATCACATCGGCTGATTCGTTTTTCGTACATAATTGTAGTAGAACTTCAATGATATTAATCTTGATAGGTTGTGCAATGTTCGAACTAATAGGTTTTTTTCTCTTTTCTTTTCAGAGACTTTTCTATCTTCAAGTGAGAGAATCCATAATCAATGACAAAATTTATTGTCCACCAGAAACATGTGTTCTACTTGCGTCTTATTCTATGCAAGCTAAATATGAAGATTATGATGAAATTAAATATCGATCAGGACCATCGGCTAATGAACGATTGTTACCTCAACGTGTCAAAGATCAATTTCGTTTATCAGATACCGAATGGAAAAAACGTGTCATCAATTGGTGGAAAGAACATGCAGGATTGTCCAGGTGAGATCATGTGAACTTCATATAGAAATGGAATCATAAATATAGTAGAACAAGGAGGATGTGTATATGCATTGCTACCGATGTATTATTAAAACAATCCATACCCGAATCTGGATGCAGACTCGAACCAGATCTTTACTCAAATTCTGAGCCGAAACTTAAAATTGTACCAGCATCTACAAATCCTCTTCCGAGTCATTTGAGTTGCTTTTTTTTTACATGAAAACGGCATTTTATATTATTCTTAAACAACTTGAAAAGTTCTATCGAACAATGCATAAGACACAGTTTTTGTGTACTCAAAAAGCGAGTACACTCTAGAATCGGTCACTGTGTCCGGCCCGCCGGCCGGCCGTTAACACGATAACTCTTTACAAATACATTCGATTGAGCTGAAATTTTGTGCACAGAATTGTCTGATGAATATCTCGGTCGAGTTCGAAGATGAGAAGGATCCGGCAAGAAATGGCTGAGTTATCGAAAAAATTGTCATTTTTCACCAAGCAATCCCTGAGGTGGGGTACAGGGATTTTTTCAAAAACAAATTTTTTTCTCTGAATTATCAACAACGTATATAAATCGACTCAGTTTTTAACGCTGATTCCGAATCTGATATTAGTTTTGAACCAAATCATAGTTTTCTAACAAAACATTGGCTGCAAAAAGGTTTCACATGTACAAAAACTGCATCTAGAAACAAAATTGCATAGATATGTCTGAGATGATCAGTAGTTTTGGAGTTTCCAAAAAAGGTTTACCAAGATACTTCATCCGTGCACACATTCTAGAATGACTGATTTGTCTCATTCACTTTTTGAAGTACGCATAACTCTCGGATATAAGTCCGAAGTTTTCACATTTATTTAAAATACTGCTCGAGTTTTTGCATTAGTTGCACATTATGTAGTTCGATAATTGACATTGCAATTTCTTACACGATCTATGGAAATCTTAGAATTTTTCTTCACTAACTCGAAAATGAAATAAAACGTGACAAGTTTGTTTCGCTTGTCTTACTTCACTATAAAAGTAACTAGTTAGATCAATTTTTCGCATTGGATATTTCTTCAAATCATTTGAAACTAGATATCGTAAATGAAATAGTTTAATTATTCATTCCTTTAGAGGAGAAGCTATGCTTGAATATCTTAAAATTGCTCAAGATCTTGATATGTATGGTATGTCTTATTATCCAATTCAAAATAAAAATCTTACTCGTCTATTTATTGGTATTGATGGACTTGGCATTAATATTTACGATGAACGCAATAAGTAAAATTGATTAATTCTATTTTTATTTTTTGTTTTGCTAACAAAAATTATTTTCATTAAGATTGACACCGAAAATCGGCTTTCCATGGAGTGAAATACGAAATGTTTCATTTAAGAAAAAGAAAATTTTAATTAAACCAGTAGATAGAGATTCTCCGAATTTTGTTTTTACTGCCGAAAGACTTCGTATAAATCGACAAATTTTATCTCTAAGTATGGGTAATCATGACTTGTATATGCGTCGTCGACAACCAGAATCAGCTGAAATACGTCAAATGAAAGTTCAAGCACAATCACAAAGATCAGCTCGTGTCGACGAACGGTGAGTTATGGAACGAAAACTAAATTTAATTTAAGTTCTAATATTTTGACTTTCGTTAGAAAACGACTTAAAGAGGAATCTGGACGTCGTGAACAAGCAGAAGGCGATGTCGTGGAATTACATAGAAAGGTTAAACAACTTGAAAGAAGTGCGCAAATGATTAGACAAGGTTTGTAGAATAGAACATCTATCTTAGCCGTTCATTTGTTTTAGAAGAATCAAGAAAGTCATCTGTAAACTCTAGCGATACTGAACGTAAGATAATATTCTGAAAGGCTGAATGATTTCAAAGCTATCAATTATTTTCTTTCCATGCTCCAATATGATTAGTTTTTCTTCTTTCGGATGATATAAATACTATTGTTTTTGTTTTAAGCAATTCAAGAACAAAATCGAATGGCAGCTGAATTAAGAGATCAACATCGACGAATCGAACAAGAGAGATTGAATGTACAACGCAGCAGAGAAGAAAATCTCGTATGTCGAATTAATTTATTAAATTTTACAGTTAACTTGAAAATGAATTATACAAATACGAAGGCATATAATTTAAGGCTTGAATATTTCCCAGTGTAAATAATGATAGTTTGATAAAAGAGATTTTATTCTTAGTTTTTTCTTTAAAATGGCGTCAGGTTTAATAAATTTCGACAAATTCTCTATATTTCTATGTGAGACATCCGACTACTATTAGTATATGGCATGATTCGTTGGAGAGATATTCATTTTTCATGCACAAAAAAATGAACGATCGATATTGAACTCAATGAATTTAATTGTATTTACTTTTTCTAATCAACATAGATCAATCCGCTAAGTTTTGCGACTCAAAGGAGGTCTTAGCAATAGTGAACGGAACTATATAGTTAGAATTATTCGGTTTGCAATGATCAAAGAATGAGATTTTTTACAATCGATTTATCCGAGCCAATGTTGGCTCATCAAATTCAACAATCATAGTTGATCTAATATCGAACATCAAATTGATTAAGAAGGCTTTGTAGTTTTGAAATCAATTTTTATATGAAATACTATCGGTGCCAAACGTCACGATAGTTAAATCGTTTTTGAATAACCTTCGACGTAAGCAAGATAGAGACCAACAGTTTTGACATTCGATTGGAAAGGAGCATTCAGAACCTTCATCTGTTTATAATCTCAACATTGGCCAATTTCACAATTTAACCGAGAGAAATAAAATTGGATCGAATGTTTAAATACTAGATTTTTAAAGCCGAACATGACGTGTCTTGCCAGAATTTTTTAATATTTATTAGTGCATCAGAGTCATGTTCGATATTGACATGATTAGGTCATTTATAAAGAAAATTCTTAGAAAAATCTCTTCTATTGATTATTCGATGGAGGTTTTTATTTTCTTTGAAACAGTGAGAACCGTATATAACCCGCTTAGTTTCAATCAAAAATTCTTAAATAACGAAAAATGTTTTCGAAACATTGATCATCACAATAACATCGTTTATGAAATCTTTTTAGAAATTATGGCGTTTACATAATCCTATTTGTTTTTGGGTATGAATTTTTGTGAAGCAAAATAAGCATGATGCATGTCGTAGTAGAAAATTATTATGAAGCATGTCTCATCTATTTGCATAGAATTATATAACTATTACAAAAAAAAATTTAGTTCGCTTGTTTCTTATAATCCACAAGCTAAATAAAAGCAGAATTTCGAATTTTCTTTTAAAGATTGAAGAAATCGAGAACAGTCGTTTATTAACTGAAGAATCAATTGAAGAAGTTCAACGAAAAGAGGATGAAACACGTCAAATTGAAGAAGACTTACGAGAAATAACTATGAGAGTATGTTTTCATTTAATTTGCATGAAATTTTTCTCGATCAATTCGATTCTTGATCTTTAATCTTCGAGAAATCTTTCACTAACCGATGGTAATTTCATTTTGTCCTTTTCTGTTCAACAAAAGAGAGAATAGAATTTTAAAAAACTACACACACACACACTTGTTTGTATAGTTTAATGAAGTACTATACAAATTTTACTATATTAACTTTTCATCGACCTTAAGACATTCTTATGTTTTTTTTATCAAGCTAATGCGCGTTTATCATTCAGATTTGTTCTAATTGCAATAGAATGATTAAGAACATCTCTTTTGTGAGACTTCGATTTGTTCTCGAATACATTAATCCTAGATATGTTTAGGGTTTCAATAAATCTATCTCGCCCTATTTGAAGGTCGAATCATTTTTTATGACTTTCATGTAAGTTGAAATTCAATCATCTCTTTCAAATATCGATATGCATTTATCCAATCAGGTCTGCATCTTAGTAATCATGTTCATACAATAATCAACATCGTAGAAAATTTATTTCTACTATTAACTATATTTAGGTACATCGTGCTCAAGAACGAAACAGTGATAGTAGCCATGCGGATACTTCCGCAGATGAGTCAGATGGTGTAGACACTGATAATGAAGACATGAGCGCTGTTCAAAATGGAAATGGTAATTAACATTCAATAAATTCTTCTTTAACTACTGTCATTCGTTCTTTTCCTTTTTCTCTGTTGTTATAGGCTTTAATCCTGATACAGATGTACAACGTCCAGAAAAAGATCGAGTACCTGTTCTATCACGCGATCAAAATAGAGCAAAAAAACTTGAAGTATACTTCATTGTCGATTTTGTTGCTTCAACGTATCATAGAGATAGATTTTTCATCGAAAAAAACCAAGATTTAGAAAACCATTCGATGAATAACTATGACATCATTTGTTGTTCGAGAGATTCAAAGCAAGATAACTTAGTATAATAGACTCGAAAATTCGATTCGTGTAAATATTAAAAATCGAACATTCTTCACAGTTATTTCAAGCAGATTAATCCGATTGATTTCACTTAACTAGAATTTCTTCATGTCAGTGACACATATTTCACTTGCTACACTCGTCAATCAACATTATTCGAACGAATTTCTCACTAGACACACGTTTATGATGAACATTGACTTTGAATATGTTGAGCAGTATATTTGTTTTGTTTCAATATTCTAGGAAGAACGAGAGAATCTTAAACAACAACAAATAAAAGATACACCTGAAGATAAGATTTATCGAGAAAATGTGGTTGAAAAAGGTATTGATAAATATCAAACATTGAAAAAAATACGTGAAGGAACAGGTAATTCATTTATTTATCTTTCGAATGATTTCGTTTCCGAAATTATGTTTATTTTTCTTGTAGTTAAACGACGTATCGATGAGTTTGAAGCTATGTGAATGGCGATGAAATTTTTATGTTCGAATATTTGTTTAAAAATATTTCCATGCTTTTGCTATCATATTTTTTTTTTTGATATTTCCATTTTAATCATTCTTATTCTTGCTTTGATATAAATGAGAATAATAAACTATGCCTATCAATTTTCAACACAAAGTTTTCATGTGACAACAAAATATGTGAAACTTGTAAAATTCGTTGTTCAGATATGATTCTTCTTTCGAATCACGGTCAATATTAAGTATAAAACTGATCTATGCGATTGAGAATAGATGTTCGTACTCTGTCTGGTGAAAGCAAATCGATCCTTGATAGACGGCGACTGATGATAACGGTTAAAGCTCAAGAGTATCTTTCATATTTTCAAAAACCGTTGATTTTCTTAAAGTTTATCTTTAGTAATATATCACTCGTTACAATTCACTTTTGGTAAATTTCTCATGGAACATCGGATAATTTGAATACGATCTTTTCACGAATATCATTAAAAGTTCATTACAAACTCCCAGTCGATGAATAAGACTGTTTATGATAATTTATTTAAAACTGACTTTTCAAGTCTTACGTTAATCCGTATATCAGCATTTAAAATTCTCATTATCGAAGAGAATGTTTCAAAAGAAAAAAACTAATATCTTTTCTACACTGTACTTGTTGATAGGTTAATCTTTAGAACAAATTTTGAGAAATGACATCGTTCACCAAATGTTTGTTTTTCAATAATTCAAAACTTATGAAGAATACGCCTAAGCAATATAGCAAACTATGTTTTTAATTATTTGACATAAACAGTAATGGAATAATGGCAGCTGTTTGTTTGTGACATTTGCTTTGGAGCAAATTCTTCGTCATAAATTTTAGTTATTCCTATTGTTTTATGAACTAATGATGATTTCTCTTTACTACTTGTAATAAATAATATCCCACAGGCCATAATAGTTTATATATCGATTTAGAAGAGTTTGAATGAGTGTTCAGAATATGACACAATCACAGTATTTATGAAGGTAGATATCCTTGCGTATACTCTTGTCATTTCTTTTATCAATGAGTGTGATAATTAGAGTTGATTAACTACAGTTTTTATTATAGAAATGTTATCTAAACACTTTATCGTTGCCGTTTTCAAACTGTCCAACATTTCCCGGTGCATTCGCAATGAAACATCATCACAGATTAAAAAAATCCCTGTAGTCTCTCAAACAGTATGTCACTCAACTCATTGAAAAATCGATCACAGTCATTTCAAATGTGAATTCTTTTCACGAGTTACACGTGCTGTTAAAAACTTCGAGTAATTATGTCGATCGATGATGTTCATATCAGAAATTCTGCTTAGAAACTTTTCGATCAATGCTGGTATGAAAATATTTATTTATCAAATATGAATATTATTTTTCATGCTGGTTTATCAATCATATTAATGTGGTACGGCATAAGCTAAAATCAAATTGAATATTGATTCTCTTCATCGTACAACATTTATATATTTCTTAAATCAATCGCAAAAACATAACTTATACGATAAACTCGTATCATGTTCATTAGTCTATTCAGAGATTTACAAAAAGAAAAGATATGGCTTAATCCGTAGACGAATCGAGTACCGAATCATTGTGACCAATATCCCAATAATGTTCAACACCATGACGACGAAAATGTTCTCGAGCAAAATTTTCTGTTGGACATGATTTGAATTTTATTTCACCGAATGAACGCTCTTTGACTGTACCCTAGAAAAAAACATCAATAAAACTTATGAACTATTGTCAGTTTCGTTTTTTACCTCCCAAAGAAGTACACATTTGTTTCTTTCTTTACCCTGTTCATCGGTACCGTCTACATATTAAAAACAAATATATTATATTGTAAATCATTGCATGAAACTTTTAACTTACCATCATCCATATGGTTTTTACTCGACACATTCCATTTTATTCGATTAATCATTAAACGGCGAAATTTTTTCTGTTGTTTTGGTCCTAGAAGAAAAATTATCGAAACGTATATTTTCTTTACTATGCATTCGTACCTCCTTCCACGACGATAATGTTTATATCTTTACAAAGGACGACACAACCAGTCATTTGTAATTGATTACAATTCGTCTCGATCTTAAATCGTTTGGCTGCATCATCTAATAGTCGAACACGATAAACCGAAGCGTGTACACCATTGGTTGTATCTTCGCTCGCGCGTTTCACTTTCTTCTCACGTCGTTGTTCTGCAGATAATTTTCTTGCTGCATTAGTTTCTTCGTGAGTTCTAAAATAGAAATCAAGATTAATAAATTTGATTTTCATTTTGAACAAGTTAACTAACTTGATCCGTTGCGCCATTTGATTACGAACATACTGTTCCATGTTTGTGGGACCGATAACAGCTTCAGAACATAGCACTCTCATTAGATTTGAGATTTTCACTAAAAACAAAACGAATAAAAAGTAAAATAAAATCAATACCAATTACTTAATGAACAAGTTTTGTTTTCTTGTTTCAGTATCTAATGACTCCGATTGATTCTATCGTATTATTGATGATTGCTACTAATGCCTTCATATTCGAATCGGTTCATGTACAACTGTTGGCATCTATTTAGTTTTTGCAATACTAATACAAGTAATTCATGTAGTCCTATGAGGATTAGGCGTCAAGCTTATCATCAATATTATTCACACCATGTGTAATTCTACAAACACTATTCTTAGATGACATTCAATCCATAAACGACCCGGCATCAAAGCAGTTCTGTGGATTTAAAGAGATAAGACGATACTTATATAGGCTAATATGTCAGTATTCAACGATTTTGATGCTAATTTTGAATGTGAGATCTTTTAGATATGGGTCACGATACACAATTGTGTACTGACTCAAAAAGAACGTTTCGACCTATAATCATTTCGGTTATTTGGGAAACGTTTCATGGATATTGTACGCATTAAAAACTATAAGCTAATATACGGTGAGAAATTTCTAGAGTTAGCATCCGACCGGTTATTTCAAGCGTAAATCAGTGATTCGAATTCAAGACGTAAACTTTTGTTTTTGCCTCGAAAATCAATGATTACTAAATAAACTCGGAAAAACAACTTCACTCTCCGTGTTTAGAATTTCATATTCCCTCTTTCGTATTACGTTGAAACTATTCTAACACAAAATACAGATACTAATGAAGTAGCTGTTCGAATTCGTGCACATACTCTATGTCATTTTCTTACACACCTTAGATTCAGGTAATCTAGTTTGCATGCAGAAGGTTTCATTCCAAGACTTTAGAACAGTAGAATGATGTTAGTAGGAAGTAAACTAAATGTGATAGAATCTATCGATTTGCTTATCAAAGTATAACTCACAGGCGAGGGATACATATAAATCTCGCAATCAACTCTTACGAATAGACGAAGACGATCGTCTGACAGAAACTCAACTGTTGGTAAGAGCTTCAATACTCATTCGTTTCATACTTTATCAGAACTTCCTGCCGAGAGGTTACAATTCACAGTTGTTAACATCACACGCTCTTAAAATGAGGAACGTGAGGACAAATCAAATTTAAATACGATTAAAATTTCCGCAGGTATTAGATAAATAGGGTCGTTATTGCTATATAGTGTAGATGACTGATAGCCTACCTTTAGGTTCTGGAGGTGGCATTAGTCCAAGACGAATTTTCTCTTGTTGTTCTTTGAGTACTTCAGCACGATTTTGACGCCGTAATTTTCGTTGTTCGTGCTTTGTTAAATGTATTGGTAATAGGACCGGTTTATTTGGTTCGACTACAAAAGAAAAATGAAAACGAGTGTTCATAGAAAGGTAAAATTGAATGAAGGAAAATCGATACATGTTGAATACTATTCCTCTGCTGATGTCTATCGCCGAGGAAAAGAACTACAAGTGAGTTCGAGAGGTGTAACATGAACTTCACTCAGTACTGATCGTTTGATGCAATAAACAAAACTCTATAATTTATAAGTCTATCATAGTAGAATTATGCACTAAGAAATGGAAAACGAGTTCTCATGAAATTTGTGGTTCGATCGAATTGTCAGAAGGACATAAAACATTTCGATCACTGAGACTGCCGTCACAAAGAGAGCATACTGATGTCATATTTTCTATATAACCTACATGGTGGTTTAAGTTGTATTGGATGTTCAATGAGTTGAGTAATACCAGTTAGCATAGATGGAATATTTGCATCTGGAGTAATGGTTGTATAACTAAATGATAACAAAAATAAAATATCTACAAAATTTAGTTAGCTAAGTACGACTTACTTATTCTGTTGAAGTATAACAAAATCCCACCATTCAATATCAGGAACATCAAGTTCGGACTAGAAAAATAGAATGTCTTGTTATGTCGAGAAAAAAAAACGAACTATCATTAAATGAACATACGAAAAATTTTTTTGGTTGAATTATTGTAACTTTATTTTCGACGGCAATACCAGTTTTTTTTGCTATTTGAGATATTTCTTGCTGTAGTTTTTCTAGTTTAGCTTTAGCTCGTTGACGATTGGCTATTTCTTCGTATTTGCCTTTTTTGTTAAATACTAATTGACGACGATTACGTACAGCTGCATGGGTTCTAATGAAATAATGAAATAGAATGATTTTAATTTCGAATGTCTTCTATTTTCTTACCCGATACGAGCGTCGAAATGTGCTGCAGATGCATCAAGACCAGGATGTTCAGGAATAACTTCTTTAAGTTGTTTAGATTTTGGAACTTCTTGCTTGATAACTTCTTTTTTCTGTACACGAAGATTGGCCTTCAATGTTGGTACACGACTTGGTAATTGTAGAACTTCGCCGGTAAATGAATCGATTGTGCGACCTTCTTTGTCAATAGTGACATGTACAGGTCGATCACGATCTTCCATTGGTACCGGAAGAAGATGGCCTATGAAAGAACAACAATTTAAATTGAAATGATACAAATTATTTCATTATACCTAATTGATTGGCAATTCTTCCTTTAAGTTCTGCTAATCGTTGTTGAGCAGAAGTCGTCGGTACCTAAAAATTCAAATATTCGGAGTTTGTATTTTTCTTTTCTGAATAGTTTTCTGTTATGATAAAATTCTTGTCAAAATAGCTATCGTATTAAAAATTATGTCCGCCTTTGATGACTTATTCATTAGAGCTAAGGTAAAAAACCACCAGGTTTCAAAAGTTAAATTACATACCGTGAAATTTAATTCTTGTTGTCGATCTTTGATATGTTTTTGGGCAGCTTTCATCATATCACGGACCTAGAAAGAAATTGCATAGAAACGTTTTATCCAAGTTGAATGAAATATTAATCAACTTACGGCAGCTGGACCCATCGGTTCTTGTTTCGGTGTGATAAGCGACATAGTTCCGTTCAATTATGAGCGAAGAATGAATTAATTACGAAAGAAAGAAATGGATGTAGTATTTGTAATTGAGTCGATGAATACGTCAGCCAATGATAAGAAAATGAATCTAATGACATCTGTAGGATTATTTATTTTTGTAAATATAGCAAAACAAACAGATATAGATGGAATTAGTAACAAGACTTCATCTTGAATAAATTTCAACTGAAATAACCTGCCATTAGACAATGAGAGGAATTTACACACTCGAACATTTCATATCGTTCGATTTTATCCCGTTACTTTTCATATGAATGTAGCAAGTTATTCGCTGTTGTTTTAAGATCTAACTATCTGAAATGGAAACATTGTTTGAAACGATATCACCGCATAGATGTCATGAAATTTGTGATTCCATTTTAGAACTTAACACGGACTTGCTGAAGTTCTCTTCGTCCAAAAGCTTTAAGAATTTATCAGGAATCGGAAATATTTAGGACTACCCTTTGAATAGATAGGGTCTCCATTCTCTTGGATATATCTATGCCGAACTAGAATAGTTCAATAATTGATAAACAAAAAGAACTAACATTGAAATGTTGTTCTTATTTCTAATTCATTGATGAAAGAACTTGATTGTTAACAGATAACAACTGGCAATGCAGTGCGCAGACATCATGTTTCTGTTGGTTTTTGTTCTTCTATACAACAGAACACTAATCAAAATATTGTCTACGATCATTTTACATTTTGTGTTCGATAAAAGTCAAAACAGAAACATATATAGAATAGAAGAATTGTAACCATGAAACGAGTTAATCATGTAGAACCAATAAATAATGATGTGAACCAATTAATACATACTATAATGACAACTACTACACAATTAGATATTATCCGATGCATTGAAATCACACCGACAGTTCGTTTACGATTCGTATAACCAGTGAAAAAATCCCTGATATTTATTTTTCGTTTTTAGAACGAAGTCTTCTCTCGATTGGATTCTTCTCTAAATCAACCACCTACGAGTCAATTACAACAACCACCAAAAATATACCGCAATACGAATATAATTTCAATGACGACAACTATCCAGTAAATATATATTGGATCTATATACAAATTTTTTAGGAATTTAAAAAATCTATTTCAGACGTTCACAAACAATGCTGTCGTTTATTCGTTGTTTATTTATGAGTGTCGGTATATTTGCGTCGTCAATTGTTATTATTGGCTTGATTATTGCATTTAACAGTTTGTATTGATTTATTTTGCAATTGAATAAAAATTACAAAGCATCTATATTGTCCCATTTATAGAAATCAATATCGTCATTGAAAGTAAACTGGAAAGTAAATGAAATGCATTTTATAATTAGTTCTATGAATCTTTTTTATTTTGTTAATAAGGATATGATCTAGGTGATTTATACTATGGTATAACACATATTGATTTACCATCTAATACATATCTATCAAATGCGCATAAAACTTTGATTCAAAATCATGTGTGTCATATAATTTGATGAGTTCTATTCCTATATATAAACAATCTTTTAGCTTTCAAATCAATTATTTGGAGAGCCCGGCTATCGTGCTTTATCAATTGATCGAATTTTTCTTCAAGATCAACACATGACAAATAATCAAATACAACGGTAGATAATTCAATTATCAAAGATATACTTCAATAAGTTCGTTGTAGTTTTTGTTTTTTCTTTCTCAAATATTTTCATTTTGTTTACAAGTCGGAATGGAATCGAACGATTGTTTGACTTCAAATTATTCGAAGATTGAGGGTATCAAAAAAGAAAAGACATTCTCATATCTTTATGGGAGATTTTAGAAATTGCACAACTAAGATATGCTTCTATGTCATGCAAGTAACGGGTGAGACAGATATAAAACGGCCGTTTTGTTTGAAAAACTTGACAGACGCTTTCAAATTTGGTTCTGAACTCACTCAACAGAGCATTGGTTTCTCTGCAAGACTGACAAATGAATGTTTCAAATTAATCCTTTTTTTGTTGACCAAATGTATCAAAGATCAACGCCTATTGAAGTGTTCGTTAGCGAACTCTTGTTCTTTTCACGTACGAATTGATATTTTTAACCAGCGCAGATCAAATTCGATGTTCGAACTAAAGCAGTTACCATTATTATATTGACAATGTCATGCTGTATATTTCCAATACCTTTACACGGAATTTCGTGTGAAAAAAAACTTTCGAACTCATTCGTGACAGAAATGTTGGATGCAATTTAGACAATAATGTTTTTCGAAGACAGAGTTATCATAGAGAAGGTCGATACTAATTCCATCCTACGTCGTATAAAATTCTGAGTAAAATGGTGTAAATGATGACTTGAACAGTTAAGTTGTCTTGACTCCTTAAAATGATCAGTGTACAATGTGATTGGCTTATTCGGAAAGAGCTTTTCTCAGTGTTCCCCCAAATACATAATTGAGTAGATTTGACACTCTTTTATATTTTTCCTCCGCAAAAACCAGTGTACTGTAAAAACAGTAAATGAACTTTCTATCGTATAAGTTCAGAACCAAATTTTAAAGCGCTTGTTAAATGAGTCAAAGATAGAAAACCATAGTGCTGCATTATATCTATTAGACTATTGGAAATTTGAATGGTCTATTCAAATACTAACTCAAACTAGAATGAACGATATCCAGTTTGTGAAAATACTATGAGAAAGGGTAAAAAAAAAAACTTCCGACGGTCGAATAGCCTTTAACATAAATTAAAACTCATTTCGTAAGTTTTTCTACGCTGCATAATCTTTTGAATTTTGTAACATACTTTAACCAGATGAGATATGGAAATCGGACGTGTATATCGTTTTCTTTCTTCTTCGATTACACTCGCAAACCAAAGTATGAACATCTGTGATAGGCTTGATTCTTTTGCAGCCTTTACAAGAAATGATAGTTTAGAGAGCTTGAACAGAGAACAAGATCGAAATCATGTCCTTTTAAGTTCATCTATTTCGAGATAGGTCATGTTCGATTATCTTAATTATACAGAATGTTCAAATTTATTTTGACCAATGTTCATATTGTTTCGACGAACGAAATTTTATCCTACGGCGCTTGTTTTTTAATATGACTGCATTACGACGGCCAGTTCGTTTATTAATTAATGATTTGGTCAAATCGATACAAATTTGTTCAATATCAAACATATTTCGTTCTAGTGAGAAAAAATTCTTTCGTTGATGTTCTCATTGTTTTTTTTCTTTCATTCTAATTAGTTGTTCCAATACGTTTGAATATTTCGAATCAACAATACATCGATTCAAGTTATGTAGGAAATGATCATAATTCAAAATATATTTCCTTAATAATCAATACAAGTTCCATTACATCGACAACAACGACTACATTGAAATTGAAATCAATGCTTGATTTCATATCAACAATTCATCCTAGTGAAATTTCGACAGATCATTTCCATCGCTCAACAATAACAAAATTGAATCCATATCAAACACAAGAAACATCTTCAATTTTATTCGATACCACTCAAACATCTGATAACGTCGAGACAACAACTCAACTACCGACACCTATTTCAACATCTCTAAAATCTATTATTAGTAACTATCGTCGACCATCGTATAATAAGCCAAGTAGTACAACACAAGTTTTCTTACAAACAAGAACTCCAAGTACGTTTGAATTTCTGCCATTCAAACCACCTTCATTCGTTTTCCCCTGGCGAACTACTTCATCATCGAGTCGAATTTCCATTCAAAATAATAATAATTTATCTATCATGGTCAATACAAATATAAATCAACGACGACATAATCGATTAGAAAAACGAAAAGAAAATATCTGAAGAAAAATATTACAACAAATATGTCGAGTTGTACTTGTTATTGAAAAGTAACTGCATAGAATAGATTTTAATTTAGAACTTAATTATTCAATTAACTTTTCATTCATGAGATACATCATTTCTCAGTAAATTTTCAATAACATGCATTTACACACTAGTTATTTTGTAAATCGAACAAATATCGAGGTCAATCTCATTGAATAATATTGATACTGAAGATGTCTTTCGTTGATCTATTCTACATTTACAAACAAAGAAAAACGGAACACATTAAATTATTACCATTGCACATATGGTTAATTTCAGATGTACTAATAGCACTAGATATAGTTCAATGTTGCTTCATGTTAATTTATTCTGACGACAGGTAAAATTGAATGAAATTGATAAAAAAAAGAAACAATATGAATTATTGAAATAAAGATCCAATTGGAGATGATATTCGAGTTCGAAATTTCGTTGAAACCTGATGCGAACTACACTTTGAAAATGAACCAGATTGTTTTCGTATTCGATATGAAATATGTTTCACACATTTTGCAGATGTTTAGAAACTGTCAACTGATAGACTAATGTGATAATTGCTATTATATGAGTAATTCATTGTTCGGAAAAAGTTCAGGACTTGTTGTACTTTGTACCATCGATATTATTTATAACAAAATTTTGACCAGGGATTTAACAGATTGGATAATCAGAAGAATTTTTTATTTATCCCTGATGAATTATAACAGCTTTTCTTGCGTTCTACGAAAAAGAAAAAACAATTTCCTCTCTCAAGAATAATACGGCATCCTTCGGAAGTTGTCTGTCGTCAGTTAGCAATGATCTCTCAACATGAATCGTTTTATTTTAAAGTCATACGAGAAGAAAAATGAATTTTAAAAAAATCACAGTACGAACAGTATTGTTCTTTCTACGAATGAAATTAACATTTGTTTTGTCGAATCTCTCATTCTCAAAATCGTTCTATTCTGATCTATTGTTCATGATAACTTTGACATGTCGAACGGTCAACACAACCTTTAATTGTCGTGTAAAAAAATACGATTAAGTCTAAACAAGATTTTAAATATTCGAACCATCCGCATTACAGAAAGTTCTCCATAGAGGAAAGCAATTAATCATATTGATAAACTTTATTAAAAAAAATTGTTCTTTTCTTATTTATAAGCAATCAAAAATCAAATGATAATTGTTTGTCTCTCTTTCTCTTCATTAATATAATGTACGTATCTAGAACGGTGTGAATGTAGAAGAATATAGGCAGGTAACAATATATAAATTTAATTGTGCTCGAGGGCTTCGGCCATGACAAGTGATATGAGACAGTAGACAAAAAAAAAAAAGGAAAGAGTTGTGTTTAATTTCGCAGGAAATGAAGTGTTCAATTATCGACACACGTATTGACAAGTATTAAGGACAGTTTTTCTTCTCGTTATTGATCAATTAAATTGTCCTAACATGATCTACACACACACACAGACACAACAGGAGAGAAAAGTCGATAAATATTAAATGACGTCAGTCAATCTTTTTCTTCTTCATCTTCTTGTAGTTTTTATTTTATTTCAATTGATGTCATTCATATGTAACTACCCCTCAAGCTTTCCTTTTGATCATCATATTTCATTTCAACAAGCTTTTAATACATCAATTGTAATTATAGAAACAATTCTTTATTTTTATTCAAGTTCTCGATTATACCGAGAAATTATGTTTACAAAATAATAAACTTTTCACTAATGCGAAATTGATTGTTAATGAAGAAAAAAAAAAAAGACGCAAGTGCTAAATTGAGTATAATAATAGATCAAAAGTAGTGAATAGAAGAAAAAGAAGAAATATGAACTACTTTTTCAATTATGAAAAAAAAAAAGAACTTAACGACTTGTTTGTGTTTTCCTATTGAAATTTGTTTGATTAAAAACTAAACAATATTTTCTTCAATTATCTATTCTGAACTCATTCGAATTTAAGTTGATATTTTTTTTGTTGATTCTGCTTTGTACTCGATTGATTAACATCGAGTCATTTTAACAATGAACTAAATATCTTAATCAATTTTCAACTTGAATAATACTTTCGTCTATGTTAATATTAATGATGTTAGCTATTGTTGTGTTTTCAAAAACCAAGAGAAAAAAGAAAACATATGCCATGATCTAATTCAAGATATGGAGAAAAGAAAAGATATTTTCGTTCATTTTTTCTTTGATAATCAAATTAGAAAATTTTATTTATTTAAACTCGAAAGAACTACTTCTAACATAATAAAATGCATTTGTATAATTTCTAATTGAGTTTCTCTCTTTCGTTTATGTTTTGCATGAAGGAGTCAACAGCAGTAAAACGACGTTCTGTAATTCATACATTATTCAATATAGCCATCATTTTAGACAAATTAGTATGTTGTCAGCCAGACAGCGAAACAAATACATACGGGTGCTGCAAGCAATGAAGAAAAAGAAACCTCCAAGTAAGGTTTCTTCTCTTTTTCTCTTCGCTTACTTTTTTCATGTACAATATATGCACGCGTGAAATGATTATATTGGTTTGTTGATTACAACCTACGGACCGTCCTACTCTTTGCATGCACCAATGGAATAGCTCGACGCACTCAATTTTTTTTCTCTCTATCCTTCCCTCGATAGAAGAAGAAAAGGAAGGAGGGAAGGGGAGAGAGAGAGAGAGAGAGAGAAAGCGAATATAATTATCATCGCTACTACTTCTACTGACGAACATATAACGTTTTCTTTCTCGGTGTGCATTCGCGATCAAATCATCCACTATATTTAATAATTGAATAAACGAGAAAAAAAAACACCGAATATATATTTATTATACAATGCGAGGTTTTACAATTGCTTGTATACTTGAAAATAATTCGTCTTCATCGTCAACAACGAATAATTTCAAACGAAAAATATCCGATCTAAGTGAAGATAATGAACATCAATTACATAAACGACGAACAATTGAAGGTAAAAATATTAGAAAGATCTATACATACATACACATTGTTAATATCCTATTCATTTCAACTATCTTTAATTATCTTCATTTCGTTCATGTTCTTGTCATTTTAATTGATCACTTCAACTTTTCTTCTATATACACATACATAACCACTCGACACATACATAAGTAGTGTGGGACTTAATCGATACAATTGAATTGAGAATCTATTTTTATTGTTCGGAGAAAAGAAAAGAGAGAATGTGTTGTTAATTTGTTCGTCAATTGCCTCATTAACAATAGGAAGACGAATGAAAACGAGTATGAGATCAGAAAACGAAATAGAAATCAATCAAATACGTAATATGTATCAAGACATTTTAATTTAGCACAGGAAATTCTATCACCATCATCTGTTGTGCCACTTCCAACTTCAACAAATAACAATGACAATTGTAATAATAAACTATCAAGTAATGACGAAGAACGAGATTCATCTGGTGAACAACATAGTTCAGATGACCGACCAAGAAAAGTACGACGTAGTCGAACAACATTTTCGACCTATCAATTACATCAATTAGAACGTTCATTTGAAAAAACACAGTATCCTGATGTATTTACACGTGAAGAACTTGCTATGAGACTTGATTTAAGTGAAGCTCGTGTACAAGTTTGGTAAGTTAGACAAGAAATATGAAAATCTATGCCTTATTTGCACTTAATTAGATGAGTTGTTTTTTCTTTGTCCTATGGATATAAAGCGATTAAAGCTTGATGAATAGATAAAGAGATGAAATGTGAGTCTTGAAAATTTTTATCTTAAACATATACATAGACATATATAAATAATTAAACTTCGAATGTTTGTTGGGATCAAATGAATCAACTAATTAGTATTAATCGATTCTTGTTGAAGAATTTCAATGAATATGTTTTTATTCGACATTGATTTTAAAGGTTTCAAAATCGTCGTGCCAAATGGCGAAAACGTGAAAAAGCACTGGGTCGTGAAAGTCCAAGTTTTATAGCACCACATGATATTGAATCGTTTCGTCATCAAATGTCGACATATTTATCTAGTGCTCTAACGGCAACTGTTGGTGTTAACAATACTAATGGTGATCGTCCATCACAAATTGTACCACCACCACCATCACAACCTCCAGGAGCGGCAGCGGCGGCGGCAGCAGCAGCAGCGGCAGCACATTATCTTCCATTTTTAATGGGCCACATGGATGAAAATCTTTTAACACGTTTGCCTTCAAATCAACATCCACATTTAAATTTAATCTATCACAATAATCAAGCCATACCTTCATCAAATCTAAATCTTTCATCCGTATCTCCTTCTTCAAATTCTTCATCGTCTGAGTCTTATTTAGCAAATCAATACGATAGATTCGATCATCATCGACGTGTTAAATTAGAACTTCAAGATACAACTGCTTGAAAAAAAAATTAATTCTTTCTTCTTCTTTCTTTGTTTGATTCTTTTTTCCCATTTTCTTTGCTTCTCTTTTACAGTGTTTGTACAGTTTGTTTTGTTTGTTTGTGTGTGTGTGTCTTATTTTTAAATATGACAAATGAATTTGACTAGTATATGAATACAACAAAATCATTCTATTAGAACGAAAACTTATAATTTACTAACATAAATCGGATTGTTTCACGATTGGTTGAATCTTCTGAACATGAGCATATAGGCATGAAAAATTTCTCCCTTATGGCTAATAAATCGATTGGTTGTTTTGCTTCTTTTCTTTTTCTAAAGAATAAAACATTATTAAATTCATTAGACTATTTCGTGACTTATTCTTATATACTTATGTCTATGATGATAACATGGAAAATTAGACGATAGATCAACGGAAATGTAAGAAAGAAAAATACTAAAGTAGTAATTTAACGAGAAATCACGGAAATGCATCATCAAAAGAACGATGAATGTATGTATGCATGACTATACTTGTGTCTGTCTTTTCTTTTTTTTATTATTTTCATTTCATTTTTATTTTATTTTATCTTCATTTTTATTCTCTTAAAGAAAAGAATCGTTTGCATGTTCGATAACGTAAATACAAAGAAAGAATGAGTCTCGATCTAATCAAATAATCCTCGCTAATCTGTTGCTGTGAAAAGAACTAATCGTTTTTCTGCTTCATTTAGATCTTATTGATGGAAGAATAAGGAAAAAAAATGTAACTATATGTTTGTATGCCAAGGATTTTTATCCTCATCAATCCCACCTGTCGTGTTACTGAATGAATAGAGCTACTTCAGTTAATTGTGAACGATTCGTGTATATATATATATATTTCGTATGTTCTCATTCTCATATACAAGTGGCTCGATAGATTTAAGAGTGTAACACGTATAATTGTTCTACAGTTACATATTCTTGTTCCTAGATTCACATTCACTTAGATTGATAATACTCATAATTAGATTCGAAGTTGTTATAAATATTTGTTGAGTTTCTCTTTCTTTCTTTAACCACTCTACTTTAACAAATAATAGAAAAAGAAGGAAAGAAGCATGATGATGATGATGACGTCGGTAACATGCGAAGACTATTAGAAGCAAATAATTATAGTATATATGTGCCTTCTATATCTTTAATAACATGCTTGTTTGTGAATAATTCACAAGAAACAACAGTAATGTGGACATTCAAGACGACAATAATATTGTTGAATGAAAAAGTAATTTGAAGCTTGATTACATTTGACGATGACGACAGCCATAGTAACAAGTGCCTGATGCCGATGAATTGCTCATATCCGGTTTGCCTTTTATTCTTTAATCATCTCCATCTGCATCTTTTCTCTTTTCTTTTTATCATCCTCATCATCACATGGATGACAATAAAACATAGAAGAGAAAGAAAATGAATGAACGCTATCGTCATTCGTCTATTTGTTCAATTGCTGATTTCAATTGCAATATCCTGTTGTATGAGCATATCGTCACACGATAGTCATTTGCATACTCTCTCCAAATCTCTAATTTTTCTTTATTTCCTTTTCGACTGTTCATTTTGCTTATCGAAGTGAATATCCTCATTTATGTATATTCTAATCTAACTATATATTCAATGCTTCATTTTTTCTTTTGTTCTCTATGAGCTACATGGAAATTATGCCATTAAATATATAATGATAGATAGTTACAGAAATCTTTTCTTTAATTGTTACATACATTATTATCTTACAGAAAATACCGAGCAAAAGCAATCGAAATGTTTATAATAAGAAGAGATGTGCCAAAGATTAACATATATACAAGTCTATTATGACGTCGTTGATATAAACGTGGTGAAAGATATTCAATCAAAGCTAATAGAATATATTGACCGTCGAATGCGTAACATGGTACAGCATTAAAAAAGGCCAAGGCAAATGAAAATGCGGCAACATACCTTGAAGAAAATAGATTAGTCACATGAAAACTAATTTAAGAAATGCAAAAGAAAAAAAAAAGAAATGAGTAACTTACTGGAAAAATAATGGAATATTTGTAATGAGTACTGTCGAAACAAAACTATATTTAGCTTGATAAGATTGAATTCCAACTAAAACAGAATATTAAATAAAAATTTTCAACTATTCATTCGATGAAGTAATGTTTGTTTTCTTTTCTTTTTCAAGTAAGACAAAAATACAAGACTGCTAGAATAACACATCAATTAATTATACTAGAAAGTTCATAATCAATTTTTCTAATAAACTATTAGAAGACAATCTAAGTAATCAGAATTATGTGAGCCGAATTTTTTCTAAGTCTAAAGAACTTTTCAATAAGTTATTAACCACACTATATTGCGTAATATTGAATTTGTCATATGTTCCACAAATTTTCGATATTTATTTTTCATGAAGAAAATCGATGAGTCGCTATTCGAATCATATTCGTATGAAACGAGAGAACAAAATAATGGGACTCTCTCATTAACAATTTGTTTATTATGAATACTAATTAATTTTTATTTTAGTTTTACTCAGTTATCAGTCATCAGCATTCTAATTCATATTAAAAAAAGAAACAAAACTTTTATGAATTCTTTTCATTAAAAATATTCTCTCGTGTTTTTTTTTGTTGTTGAAAACTAGACAGAAGCCAAATGAACAGATTATATATTTTGTTGTCATATTAAAATTTAACTAGAAGAAATTTCCTACATACTTGTTCGATAGATTTCATTAATAGAGCCAACGAAAAGTATTGGCGGTCCTTGACTGTGTACAATGCGTATCAAACGTGTTATATTGTCACTTGAAAATGGATGAACACATGAAACATCGTTACCTTGACGATGACAATCACTATTAAGCAAACAAGGTGGATGGTTGGTCACACCTCGTGCTTCCATACATGCACCATTCTATATAATTATAATTGCAATTACATTAGACAATAAACAAACATTTTTACTTACTTGATGCAAATGTTGTTTGGAATGATAGAGAAAGCAATAATTTTTTTGAGATAAATTTTGACAGCAATCATAATTAATTGTTTGATTGAATTCTAATTATTAAAAACAAAACAAGGAAACATGTATGATTAATGCGACGATTGAAATCTAACGTTTTTGGACAAGATAAAATTTATAAATATAATCATAATAGTACTAGATATTACGTAGTTGTTTGTGAATGATCATATGAGTGATTTTGAAGACATGATGAAAATACAGGTCATCCAATCTATCACATATGTACTAATGGGATGCTTCTTTATGTTCGTTAGAAATTAGGAAATCGTATCTGATTGATCGAATAGATAATGATTTTTTTAATGTAAATTTCGATTGAAAATAAAATAACCAATCATATTTTTAATGAGGTAAAAATGTTGCTTTTGATACTATTCGTTTTGAATTATACTGATGCAAAAAGAAGAGTATCTAGCATCATGAAAATCTTCTTTGATATAGATTTGATTGTGATACAAGAATTGCTTTATTAATTTCTAGAAATAAACCTGAACACACATCAATACTGTTCAGTAAATCAAAACGATCATATGCGAGTTACAATTGAATAGATATTTCGAATCGTATCATTCTGTCAAACTTCATGTATTCAATAAGTACTATCGCAATTGTTTACAAGCTTAGCAAGTTTCAATGACAGTAAGAAAACTCGAAAAAAATTCATGCTCATGGTCTATTAATCAAGAGTTATAACTCTAATTCTGTGCTGTTTCGTGGATGTTCACTCGGAACTTGAATTACGAAATTTCGCCCACGATCAGATCCGATGATTGTTAGAATACGCTGGCAAATTTGATTTTTGTGACAAGTCAGCGATAAACACGCTCACTTTTTGAAAAGAGTTAATCATGTACAAAATCCTCTTATTTGAATTCCAGGTAAACATCCGCGAAATAACCCAGAAATCCAGTTATAACTCTTGATTAATAGGCCCTGAACACGAATCCTTTTCGAGTTTCCTTACTCTCATTGAAGCCTAGTTAAAGTCAACCGCTTTTTCGAAACACTTAGCGTACTTCCCTCATAAGAACAAAAGTTTTATATTAAATCTATAGAAAATAAAATTCATCAAATCTAAAGTTATCTGATATATTATATTAGTTTCAATATTCAATAGATAATCCAAATATACGGATTAATTCTTCACAAACATTCTTGTATTCAATGGATGATACCATCTTACGTATCGTTCACGTCATAAAGATCACTGTCAAGTGCGAAATATTTAAACATAAAATAGTACAAGACACTCGTAGAATACATAACATAAATAGAACATTTTTCATACCAATATGATTTGCACGAAGTTGAATTTCAGATTGTGTTAAACAATAGCCACTACTCTGATGTGGATGTCGATCTTTAATTAAATGTAAACATTGATACCAATCGTTTGACTTATTAACAATACATCCATCAATATATTGAATCGTCGAATAAATAGGAAGAAGATTATAAATTGGTGAATTCTAAATAGATCATATAGAAGATGATAAAACAAAGCATATGAAAAATTTTCCTATCTAGTTAGTTTACTTTTGATACACTAGAAACTGTTGCTGTTTCGATATAGAAATGACGAATAATAAATGGATTAACAAGTAGAAATAAAAACGCAATAATAACAAGAACTATATTATGAAAGACACCAGCACAATAGATTCTTCAAAATATGATATTTAAATAGAATCAATCAAATATAGAATAAAACATTTGATCTATTCATTTACCTTAATTGTCGATAAGCTGTAATCATTTGTGTTTGCTCATGATTTATATCGACGTATGCACCTGGATAAAGAATAAATAAAAAATATCCACAACCATTAACACGAACTTGTTCACTATGAGAAATTATTGAACAAACAAAATTGCACATTATTAGAAACTATACAAACTTTCTTACACAGATGCCGCTATGGCATGACCAAATTCATGAAATACAGTACATAAAAGTAGAGCAAGAAAAAAATGTCCTAATTGTTCTAATGGTACATTAACACCGGGAATCTAAACGAACCATACATAACGTAGTTTCACTGAAACTCATAATTAATATTTCTACAAACTATAGGTTGAATCCATAATTTATCACGTTCATTATCTGTTGCAATATTTCTACTAGTTAAATTTTGCATTACTGTTGTCGTTGATTTTTGCAGTTCATATAGATATTGAAGAGGTAAAAAGATCAATACAAGACAAGCAAATATAGCTGTTATAAATGCAACAAATATGCCTATGGTAAACCAAACTTTCCAAAAACGTGCATATTTTCTACCAATCTGATAGAAAATACGATTGAATGAAGTCGTATAAAAGCCAATGTTACATATTGATACATGACAACCTAATGTACGAAGTAAACGAGCATAGGATCGTTTTGTATTTGAAAAGCGCTATGAAAAGAAATTCAAATTAAATCAATAGATCAAATCATTGAAACTAACCAAGAACAAGTGATTGACGAAATAGACAATAAACCAAAATAAAGCAATTTGAGCAATGAAACGAATAAACATGATTGAGTTAGGACTCAATTTTAAGTTTACATGATCATGATCCTATAATGAAAGATTATGTGTGACAACGTTTTGTAACATTAATGACTAGACACGATTTATTTGATACATCGCATTTACATTGAGTAACTAAAGTTCAATCAGAATGAAACTAGTTTTTCGATAAGCCGAATACTTTGTTTGTTCTATCAAAGATTGATATATGTTTAAAAATGAAATAAACAACACAGATGGCGTATCATTCATTCATGACTAGGTAAAACAAGATGATTTGTAAGAATTACAAAGTTTATTCACATGAATATGATATCGAGAGAGAATTTTTCTCTAACATGCGTTCGAGTCTAGTTATACTTAAATGAAGATCTATTAGGCCATACAAATGAAACCTTGAAATAGAACTTAGTTTTTTTTTATAGAGACTGACGTAATACAAGTAATAGGACTTCGATTGTGCGCAAATAATTTCAATTTTCTCATTAAAGCTTCTCATATGTTATAAAAAGCAGTCTTATTCTGATGTCATATACATTTCTAGAAACATTCTCATAACATATTCCGTATTCATGGCTTTGTTTGAGTACGAGTGATGAACGATTGTTATAGATATATAGACTCGTAGTTTAATGTGAAAAAGTTCTCAAGACGATTTGTTTTACAATTAGTAAAAAAATACGTCAGAAGTCAAGTAAAATTCTCAAGCTCTTCTCTTTTCGAAAAGGACAGTCCGTGCAATACTCCAAAATGTTGCATTTTCAACAAGTTAACTATTCCATTTCTTCTTGAATTCCAGACACGACACGTAATTCCACTACAATTTTTCTATTTTTGCGTGTACAATTTTTCTAAAAACATGCAACATTATTCAAACTTCTCAGAACGTGAACAGAATGAAGAAAGATTAATATTCTATTCGATTAAATTTAGAATATGTTTAAAATAAATGTGAAAACTTCGGACTTTGAAGTCCGGGAGTTGTGTACTTCAAAAAGTAAATGAGACAAATCAGTCATTCTAGAATGTGAGCACTGGTAAACCTTTTTTGGAAACCGCAAAACTAGTGGTCATCTGAGACATATCTAGTCATTTGGTTTCTGTTTGCAGTTTTGTGCATTTTCAGACCTTTTTCAGGCGATGTTCTTTTAGAAAGCTCGATTTGGTTCAAAACTAATATCAGATTCGGAATCAGCGTTAAAAATTGAGTCGATTTATATACGTTGTTGATAATTCAGAGAAAAAAATTTGTTTTTGAAAAAATCCCTGTACCCCATCTCAGGGATTGCTTGGTGAAAAATGACAATTTTTTCGATAACTCAGCCATTTCTTGCCGGATCCTTCTCATCTTCGAACTCGACCGAGATATTCATCAGACAATTCTGTGCACGAAATTTCAGCTCAATTGAATGTATTTGTAAAGAGTTATCGTGTAAACGGCCGACCGTAAACACTGACCGATTCTAGAGTGTACTCATTTTTTTGAGTAGACAAAAAGGTGTTAACTAAACAGATAGAACTTTTCAGGAATTATAAAATAGCCTATTGCAGTGACTTTCTAAAGGGTTGAAAGCGAGATACAAAACTGCTAATATAAAGACGAGCGTATTTATCCTAGTGCACTCGTTAGTATTAGAATAAATATGAATTTTTTTAAATTTTACTCCAAACTTTATATTAACTAGAAGAGAAACATTCCTCTAGCAACGCTTCTCAAATAAGATGAACTCATCGAGTTGACATCATGTTCGTAGATGAGATGAATGAAGCTCTATAAAATAGACTAATGACAAGCTATCCTTTGCAACGTTCTTTTTTGTTTCACTTGACTCTAATTTTCATCTTCCCTAATTTATTTCGGATGATATTTAATCTATTGTGAAAATTCATAGATATTTATCACAATTTTCAAGATTTAAAATACTTTTCATGTTAACTAACTTTACAAAAATCAAATTACTAAATTTAGAAGAACAAACGAATAAATTTATAGAGACGTGCAACAAAAAACAGACAAATATGTTTTAGTTTGTTAATAATTTAGTAAAACATTAAAGTACATTTACCTTCGATCAATTTTCAAGATGCGAATTTTATTAATAATAGTTTCATAGGAACTTGCTTTTTAATGACTAATAAAACAATCTATGACTCAATTGAATGATTCATTCTACTTACTGAAACAAGCGGCATGTATGTAAAAGATTGTTGTATGATTTTTATTCGTACTCGAAAACAAACGTTTGTCGTCGTTACAATTTCGATCAATTCATTACGAACAGGTTCTTTTATATGATTGACCGACCTTCATCCATCCTTTCTGAAGAAATTATTAATAAATTTTTAAAAAATAATGATAAATAGATATATATATATATGTATATGTATTTATATATATTTATGTAAAAGAAATAAAACAACTATATTTTATTATACAAAATAGATAATGGATAGATAACCGGTTTAGTATTTTGAAAAGAAGAAATAATATTGCCAAAAAAAAAAACGAAAAGAAAACTACGAACGGAAGAAAGACAATCAAATTTTATTGTTGTGTTGATGTTGAATGATGGCTTTTATAATATGACGGTAGATGTGTATTAGTTGATTGTTCTGACTTTTTTAATATTGATGATGATTGTGGTGAAGGTGAACGACGCGTAAAAAATAATTCATCATCATTTGCTGGAGGTGCCGATGATGCTACAATACCTTTGACAAGAGGAATGGCTGGTGTCGACGTATAAACCGATATGTACAATGGAGCAGTACGTACAACGGCAGGTGTGTAGTGTTTTAATAAACTTGTTGATGGTGATTTTGTTTGTAAATCGAGACAATTCATGTGTTGCGATGAAAGTTCTTCGTCGTTGGTAGACAAAATATTGTGGTGTAAAATTTCTTGTGATGAGAACGAAGTTTTATCGCTGGATTTCGGTAGTTGAGAAGTCATTGAAGTAGTGAAACCACCAGAAAGATATAACGGTTTTGTTTGATCATTAGTTGCAGGTGTAGTGAGCTAAAGGATAATGAAATGGTAGTGATGCAAACATTTTTATTACTCATAGTCGAATAATGGAAACCTTGAAACTATGGTACGTAGGAATTACTAGATTAAAAGTCATGCTTTGATTTCTGTCAATCGAATTCTAACTATTCGAGAAGTAAACAATAGGTAAGATTTTCAAGTAGTTACTCTAACGAAAGGAATTATGTACAACCGTTAGCACTGACGATATCAGTTTCGAGTTCGTAATCGAATTTACTTCCACAACGATTGAGAATTTTAAAATATTCTACGACCTGCCGATGAATGCAATAGAGTTTTTCTGTAATTAGAAGATCGATTCAAAATATAGAATGGATGGGTAATATCCACGAGAGTTTACTAAGTATCAGAAGAGATACATCATGTATAACGGACTAGTTCATGAAATATTTAAACTTCGAAACACAGTAGGAAAATTGTGATACTTCAATAAAATACGTTTTATTGAAGAACTTTGATAAATTCGAGAATCGAATTTATGATTTTCAAAGTCTTCTTATAGTTGAATTTACAAAATGTTTCGTTGTACAAATCATAATTTCTTTCAAATTTTATCGAAACTTCTTTGTCCATGACTTTGAACAATTTTCTCGTTAGTAAACGCACAGAAAACTTTATGATTGAATTAAATAATAACAATTATTTTCTTGTTTCTTACTTCTTGTAATTGATTAGTCTTCAAACTTTGACTAGTAATAAACATTCGTTGATACGGAAGTTCACTTGATGAATCCGAATCAGAAAGTCTTGGTGCCGCATTAACATAGGCATTGTCTTGTTCATCATCGTATGATGTTGTAAATTGTATTGGCGAACTATTGGTTCGATGATGACCTTTATTTGATGATGCATTTATTTGACCAACAAAACGATTCGATGGACATATAACTGAACTATTATGAGTATCAGATAATATTGATGCTGCTGATGATGAACGTGCATGACGAGCAAGAGATGATAGATCAGCACGTTTATCATTCTAATGAAAAGAAATCAAATGAATTTATTCGAACATGTACATCAAAGAACTACGCATTGATTTGTACTTTATCTCTCGGTTGTTCCGTATCAGAAATACTACTATGATGTGATGTTGATTTATGCCATGATGTAATTGATTCTTTGTCTGAATCATTTTCACTATCAACAATTGAACTCGTACGACCCATGGGTTGTTGTTTAATATTGGATGATGATGTACTAATGATGGATGTTGATGCTGGTGATCCTTCACGTGAATCAACGAAACCCTTATGAAAACCACCGATTTTTGAATCATCAGTATTGAAATTAATTGCTGCTAAACCCATTTTATTCATCCATTTAGCCATTTCATCACGTGTTGAACAATAGAAATATTCACGATTTTTACTACTTTCATCAGCAATACGAAAACCACTAGAAATATTCGTTTTTCTCTTTTTCTTCTTAACATAACATTCTTAAAAATGATTGATTAACATACTATTTTCTTCGTTCAGGTGCTGGCGATACATTTTTTCCTAGAAGTTTAATTTCAACTTCTTGGTTTATATCCTAAAAAGAGAATATTCTTATGTCTATTATTATTGTTCATTTAAACTTACATCTTTCGATTTAAATACATATAAAGTACCACCTTTAAGAACACACCAATAAAGTCGCCATTGTACAATTGAAAGTGTTCCTTTTGGCAAATAACGATACAGGAAACCTTCACAATCACCTTTACCCAAATCTTTACAAGAAATTTTTCTATACGATACTAAAATAAACCAAAGGAATGTAAAGAATTTGTAATCATAATCAATGATCAAAGTTAAAAATCGAAACCCAATAGATTATGTGCATATGCTAGAGATAGTCCATGGTAAATCAAGATTATACTAAAGTTAAGTTTAAATGAATGATTATTTGACTTAGAAAATATAATTGAAATTCGCAAGCATAAGTTAATTGGTCAATTTTTTTCGACAAACAAAAATTTATCGACTGATACACTTTTTCTGACTTGTGTATGATCAAGAATATACCATTGGATCGTGTTCAAATATTCTACATTATAAATTCATTGATTCTAATAAATTGTTAGACTACTTGTCAACGTTATGTATACTATGTGATAAAAACAAATTTACGTTTTGTTAATTCTAATTGTGTTATTATGTCAATATAACTCATATATACTTTAGTATAAGTATTATTTTGACTATTTATCTCAAATATTACGTCGAAATTAATAGCAATCGTTAATTAGAATGCAAGCATATTTCAATTGTCATATGATACATTACTTGTCAATATTCTCCTAGTCCTGAACGATTCATGAAAATATTTATTTGAAGTTCATGATTAGAAATAAATACATTTCGAAAATTATGAATCAATGATAGTAGAAACAGCGAAAGGAGAAATTCAAGATTTCTATGACCAACAAAGATTTTCTTCTGGAACGAATTAAGAAGTAGATTGAAAGTTTTGATTTGAAATATTTGTTTCAAGTTTTGTTCATCTTCAAACAATGAGAAAAGTTTTCATGACACCTTTGAAATTGTTCGAATTGTATTTTTTTCTGACTCGTTAGATTAGTAATGATAGTAAAAGACACTAGAATTGAATGAATAAGAATGTATGACTTGTCTAATAAGAGGAAACTAAATGACATCTAAGATTGAACCTAGACATAAAGTCAAGAATTCGGAAAGAATGTTAACTAGATGAGTGTACATTTTACATATATCATTCAAAGAAGTAATATGATCGATCTATTTAATCGTCATAGAATTATGGTTCGGCATTCATTTTTTCTCCTTAGACTTCTATTCAGATTTTAAGAATGTTGACAGAACTTGGAAAAGAGATAAAAACTATTTTGCAGCATTAATCAGTAGAAAACAACGTTCCCATTCATTCATTTCAGCATTGACAACAACCGGAGATGAAAATTACTTTTTACATGAATCTATTAGATATAAATTAGTTTCTTTCCCATGAAAATATAGCATGAAAAAGATGACATTTCAACACATTTTTCTAATGACTGTTCAAGCGACAATTAACTACCATAGTTTTAATCAATATTGTCCAGATAAGTGAATCGTTCTTTAGACATGTCGTATTATTATGTACTAGTCAGTCTGTATTCTAAAAACAATACGGTCCATCCCCAGCATTGAATACGTGCAAAAATGTAAGTTATACCCATATAGATAGAAATATATTACCTTCTCACTTTAAGTCATCACTCTATAGTTGCTAGAAAAATATTTCTCATATTGAACTCGTAAATAATTGAAATAACTTACGTTTACGTCTTGGACGACGTCGTTCACTACTAACAGAATTCTAAAATGAAAAATACAATTGATTTGTAATATCGATTGTAAATCAAACAATTTAAGAATTTATACTTCAATTTAAAAAACTTTCCAAATAATTATGTTAGAAAGTATTCTCGTGTATAGCACATTGCTTAGTTACGCATATACACTTGTTCAATATCATGTCTAAATTACGCAATAGTTTCACAAGTCGACATTTTTCATAGCTTTATTTGGTTTCAGAGACGATGCTACTGGCGAAGGAAGAGGACTCAGTTCCCAAAGTTATTCACTGGCTACGCTACTATATACGATACTAAGTGTGGGTGCACCGACAGTTGAGCCCCGACAATTGAGCCTCCCGACAGTTGAGCTCCCGACAATTGAGCTCCCGACAATTGAGCCTTCATTGATGCATAAGGCAATATACAGATCAACATCTACTCATGTGCTTAGATGAAGTTTGAAAATTCTTTTAAACCTGCCACTTATCATGTTGTGAATGATTCCTTGATACTTGCGTCTACGAATACGATGACTATCTCAACAGAAATGGACAAGTATTCGCAAATATCTATTATGATGTCTAGCTTAGAATTTGTCGTCTGTTTCGACGATAATTTTTGGAGCCTTCATTTCGAAACAATCGACGTTGTGCTCCTCGCTTTTTAAATTCGATGTAGAAGTGTTTTTCAAGATTGAAGTATCGGCTACGTTGAACAAACAACTCATCAGAATGGTGGTACAGAGCTATTCAAGTAGTGTGATCCATGATCTATTTTCACAAGAGAGTTGCACATAAATTTTGTTTAGTACTGAGCGCGAGGAAACCCATGAATCTATAAATCTATCAAAGACTTGAAAATTGAACAGCACGTGAATTCGATAATGGCTGAACAGTTGCAAGCTGGGGTTGCTAAATTAAAAAAGTGAGCGAAATACGAGCCGCTGGATGAACAATTACAACTACTAGTTTCGTCTTTTCATCTGATACCAAGAGAATTGTATTTTAAAAGAGCGCGAGCTCTGTTCAATTTTTAATATGAATGCTAGCTAGATTAAATAAAGTTATTTCTTGTGCGTTTTCAATTGCTCTTTAAATCAGGCTCAATTGTCGGGAGCTCAATTGTTGGGAGCTCAACTGTCGGGGGCTCAATTGTCGTGTCACCATATACGATACTAAGTGTGAGTACTTCAGAGTCATTGCATGACAGAGATGCTACTGATATTTGAAAAGGATGCATTTTTGAAAATACATGTCGAATACTGTAGTCATTTAGGAATAATAGTCATAGTAGTTTCATGGGACAGTTTTAAATAATACATTTAAGATTCTGGTAAATTATGAGTTTAATCATTTTTCATAAGAAGATATTATTATTTCGATAAAAAATGATCATACTTTTCGAGTATCACTATGATTTAATGGTGGTTTATTGGCGACTATACCATAACTTGGATTTTCAAAGGAAGTACCAATGTCCAATTTAAGTTCATTTCGAAATCTAGATTATGAGGTAATTCTTGTTTCAACAGATTTATATAGGTTATAAAACGTACATTATGTTCTTTCCACTATCAGCATTTTGTCTTTTACCTCGTTGATCAGGTGACTAAAAAAAAATTAGAGATACATGTTTTAAATGATTGATATCACACACTCGAGTTTACTTTAAAAATATTTGAAAATGATGAACGTGCTGATGATTGTAAACTACTTTCACTACCACGTTTACTAATTGTTGTCGAAATCGGAGGTGGTGATGATGCTATGCTTGGATCATCTTGAAGTGATGAAACCGAATTATTCGGTGAACTTTGTTTATACAAGGAATCAATACGTTTAACAGTTACTAATTGTGGTTGATCTTTCGTTGTAGTATTTTCATGTAAATCAGGTATAACTGATTTAGCGTCTTGGCGTGGACGAAATAATGTTGAAAAATACGATTCAAAACCCTTTCAATAAGAAAAATAAATTTATGTCACAACATTTCGTAATTATCATGTTGATTTAGTTTATAACTAATTAACTTCACTTGTTTTCAAGAACGGTCTCATAAGAAAAGTTCCCCCCCCCCTCTCCTAGGGACACGACAACACTATGATAGAGTTTACCGTTTTTCTTTGAGTTTTCGGTGTTAAATTCGGTGATGTTGAATTGCCACCAGCTGATTGTGGTCGATCCTTGGCTGTAAAGAAAATATGAAAGCATCGATTTGTATGTGATTTCTATCATCATCTTACTCTTTCGTTTTGAATCAATTTTAATAGGAGATATCGGTGATAACATTGCAGTTGTAGATACAGATGATGTTGACGATGACGGTTCACTATGATCAGATATTTGACAAATATCATTCGTATCATTACTGCTCGTCAGTGATTCAATTATATCGGGTAATGATGAATGTTGATCTCGTTTTATTTGTGATGCACGTTTACTTTGATAGAGAGTTTCATCGTCACTTTCAACATCAATTTCACTAGACATATATAAATAGAGAGATTAAAAAAGAACCAATAGATTATCCTAATTAAAAATAAAATTCCTATATCATGTACCCAATAATGAAATCCTTTTCATATGATAAAAAGTTTTCACAATCAATTATGTCTCATTAGGTAAACGAGATGATCATTCTATCTACAATGATCTGCTATTTAATTCTCCGTAGGAATCCAAATTGTTTTAGAATTCAGCCTAGATTATTTCAAGGAAGCGAGAAAAGAAATCGGAAGGAACAGTCCAGTGAGATTTCTCGATAAGTCGAAATTTAATTTAAAAAAAAATGTGTATAAATCAAAAAGACAAACATGAACTACTATTGATTATGTTGATTAGTTTTAAATCTTTTTTCTTTTTGTTCGAAGGCTTTTTATCATGTGAAAAGGATCGAGCTTGAACATGAATAATAATAATAATTAACAAAACAATATTGAAAAAAAATAGAAAGCGCTTGATGATAGTACAACACGAATGGCTTGATCTACCTGTTTGTCTTCTCGAATTCTACAATTTGTTAAAAATATTAGACGTGAAGACAAAACAAAAAATACAAAGGAAAATGAACTAATCACACATTTCATTCTTACCCTTCTTGTTCCAATAATCGTGTTCGATTATGTTCTGTTTGTTTTATTCGTTCTAAAGCACCATGAGCACGTGTACGTCGTGGATTTGGCACTAAATCAATTGCACGTTTCGTATAAATTTCATCATCATTATGTCGAGGCATCTTTTTCACTAGTAAACATATTTCATTAGGACGGCATGATGAACGAAGTAGATCGGTAAAATGTTTTGGATCCCAACCGATCTTTAAAAAAGTCAAGAATAATAATTATAAATTTAACAATCGCCAATAAAAAATGTTAACTGAACTAGTGTTAATTTTTATAACAAAACAAGAAAACTATTTTTCTTAAGAAAACATGTCAATGTCAGTTTAATTAAATAAATTAAAATTCATATCAAACATTCTCGTTTACAAAAATAGAATCAATTATTATTCAAAGAAATAGCATACCACAACTTGATTGTTGATTTCAATAATTTCATCTCCAATATTAATTGCACTAAAACCAGATCCCATATAGCCTATAGCCTGAACAATATGATAAAGTTAAGTTTCTATTTATATATTATGATAAGTAAATCAACTGACTTCTGTTTCAATACTTGATATAATATGTGTAAAATCAGGCATCGTTGTATATTCAATATTCTATATAGACGAAATTATATTTATATGAAAAATTTTCATGATGAATTCTATATCAATGTCATGAAAGTATCATCATCATACATATACTAGACTATTCAAGTGTAATTCTTCAATCATGTAACTATGGGATAGTTGAAGAGAATCTCGAGATATAATTGTGTACGACTTGTAGACACTGGAAAGAATTCAAAGTTCGAAATAGAATGAAAACAAAGCATCGTTAGTAATAAGATAAATGCATTTGAATTTAATTCTTCTTCTGTTTATTTGTTAAAGTATTATTTTTCTATGACACGATCATATTTCAATATAAATACGTTTATTCTAATTCCCATGATCGAATATTCTTAACGAGTAAAACGTCTTTCAATGAATTCAATTTAATCGGTCATATCATACGCACAAGAAAAACCATAAAGTACTATGTGCTCATCGAATTTAGTAATCATAAAATCGAAAGTTGAATGTAATTAAAAACAAGTTAATTTTCTATCTATAATAAATAATCTCAATTGCATCAACATCGAAAAGGAAGTAATGGAATGAGTTTAAAAAAATTTCTTTGTCGTTTGAGACCAGTTCGAACTATGTCATCTTATTACATGCTTGATTCAACATCGACAAGGGAATGGTTCTAGTGATCTAGTAGAGATATTGATGATACACAATTGATGTTAATCAACTATCAAAAGTCTGTTTCACATGAAAATTGTATTGAAAAACAAAAACATCTCCTAAAAATAATTTAATGTAATTATGTGTTTCTTACAACGTCATTTTTAATTGGACGTCGTAAATTAACTCTTGTTAGATAACAATCTGATGAAAATAATGAATCTTTATTCTGACGAACTAGTGAAATGGCAGTTGTTCGTAGTTCATTGATCTAGAGAACGGAAAAGAAATACGTGAAATTATTTCACTAATGTATAAATTATTCGATTTACTTCGAGAATGAGTTTCGATTTTGGCATATTAATTTGATCGACAACACGTAGATTACGAATTAAAACACGTATCTGAACAAGAGCTTTGATTATTTTCCTTCTTAATTCAATATATTCAACATTTTCAATGAAAGGTAATCTAATAAAAAGCAAAGCTTATCAGTAATTCTTTTTGTTTATCTACGCTTCTACCTTCCAAGCCAATGACAAGTTTCAACAATTGCATTCGAGAGATTACAAATAGATGCATAGAATTCTGGTGAATTCATTACATGGCTATTGTCATTTACTGTTTCATCTGATCTTTTTAATAGATTAAAACAAGTTGTAGCTGTGTAACGTATGCGCATGAATAGTAGAGCAAGTGTTTCACTGTTTAAACGATTCATCTGTAAAATAAAAATTGTCTTGAGAGAACAAAACAACAACGGCAACAAAACGATTTCATACGAGAGTGAGAAGAAGATCAATGGATTGCATTAAAATAAGTTGTTGATCAAGTTTTGTAATACCCATACGAATGAGATCTCCGCGTAGAAGAGTTCCTAAGGCGGCACCATTGATTGAGTATTTCAGAAATATTTCACTTGCATCTGATTGAATGCCAGCTAAGCCTAGACAAAAGCAAAACAACTATTATTTATAATTGATATTCATTTTTTATACGCATACCAGATATCCATCGTGCAACAACACTAGATTCCCAACGAGAAACCATAGTTGCTCGTTCTCGAGTTAGTTTTATGGAGCCATTATTGTAGTGTAACGATTGCATTATTAATTATTGTCGACTTAATTTGAATTGCACATTGTTCTTTCCATATTTCTTAATAAATAAACAAATCGATTTTAACTGCGGAAAAAAAATGTCGAACTAACAGAAAAAAGAAATCTGTCATCCTGTCTATTTATGATTGGTAAAATAGAAAAGTCAATGAAGATAAAAACTACAGAGGGCAGTCATATAGAATAAAGTGGTAGACGACACATCTAGAAGTTGTAATTGTCTATGGACATGTTCTGTTTTTAATCAAGCTATATGTAGTGTAATCAAGGAGTGGAGTGCATATAGACCACATACGAGAACAGCTTTATGTGTTCTGTTTTTGAGTATTATTTGTATAGGTTAAATATCAGAGGAATCAAAAGATATTGCTATCTTGCAATCATCATAAAAACAGATGCACTCTGAACTAGCGACATCTGTATGCAATCTGGCAGGCTTTCAGAAACATTGACTTGGTCACTTGTTATTCTATCAAGAAGCCTTTGGCCTTTGTTAATGTACCAATCGAAAAACAACTTGATCAACTAATCAGAACCAGAGCTGCCAAGAGGCGAACTTTTTCCAGCTTGACCTGACCTTGTTGGCCTACAGGAAAAAGTAGACGAGCTTATGTGTCAAGCTTTTTTATGATTACAAAATTTACAAATTATCATGAATTCGTTGTTTAAGTTTCAATAAGTCATTCGATTTGTTCTCATGAGAGCAATAGAATTTAATATACTAAATCTCAACTACCAAGGTGAATGAATCCGATGAAATCTTATGGGAATCCGGGTTGTGGAAACAGTAACGGATCCGATGGGAGAAACCTATTTTCTTATTTGTATACGAATTAGCTTTTAATCCCAATAGTGGAGGCCTGTTTTATCATACGATGAAATCCAATCGAATTCCGATAGTAGGATTCGATAAAATCCAACACTACGCATCCGAATCTCGGATTGCAACCAGGAATCCGATGGGATTTCGTCGGATAAGAGAAAGCCCGATAGAAACATGATCGGATCCGACAGGCATCCGATCGGATACTATGGTCGGAATCATCCTCCTGGGTTTGTACATTTCATTTTCGTTTAGATTATATGAGGGCCTGAAGTCTAGTCAGAATAACTAAAATTTATTTATATTATTTGGTTTAAAATTTATTCTTTTACTTTACTTAATTTTCATCTAATTTTAGATTTAATTTGATTTCGATTTTTACTAAATTTAAAAATTTTATTCAGTTTTAGATTTCATTTTATTTCAATTCTTACTTAATTTTTGAATTTTTATCTAATTTTAGATTTTATTTTTATTTTCATTGTAATTTTTATTTTACTTTTTCAAACTTTTTCTTTATTTAATTTTTTTTAACCTTTCATGTATTTTATTTTTACTGAAAACTATTTTTTTATTGTGATTTCTTTTATTTTCATTTTGTTACATAAATTGAAATTTGAGTTTAAACAGTTTTTCTCCGTTATAAAAAACGTGGAGCGAGCTCTCAAAAAAACTGCAGGGAAACAGCTCGATTACTGCCGTACATAATAAAGAATACTATCCGTGAACGGCCACTGTAATACTTCGTTACGACCGTTTACATCTCCGTATACGGTACGGAAAAATACATCCGTATTACTGCCCATGTTAAAACAGGGTAATACGGCACCGTAACGAGCCGTATTTTCACCGTAAACTGTCGTAATTACACCGAATCCTTGTCGTTCACTACCGTAAACGACGCTGTAACGGTGTTTGTTTTAATCGACCTGGGTATGGTTCAAAACATCAATCAAGGGCGAGACCAAAAAGCAGATTTTCTTGATTTCTGTAATTTTCCTGCTGTGTAACTGCGTAGCGCGCGCTTCATTAATGCAAAGTTGAATCAGTAAGAAAATTTTTAAATAACTTTGGCGGAAAAAAGGTTAGAGACAATTGTAGCTGCATATCATTAAAGAGCAAGTTTTAAAAAGACATTGAAAAATTCTGGATGTCAGAGAAATGAAAAGCTATTAGCGACACAAGCACTCAAAAGACCTTATAAAAAGTATAAAAACATTGATTTTAAGTAATGGCCAACAGAAAATATCAAAACCAATCATCGTTGACTCATGAATTCGTCTAATTGTTAGTATTAAATCATAGCCAGGCTATAAGTTAAGCGTGGCACGGTTAGCAGGTCTTGAGACGATGAATTTTCATGACCACATGCTAGAATTATTCATTCCGACAACATTATAGTGGCCACTTCTCAGTCTTCTGATCGATGCATTAAGCTTATAAGTGTAGACGCACGTACATTTCATTTGAAATTAATATCGCATTATTTTCCTAGTGTAGATAGGGCCTTTCATAGCAATTTAAATCAGAGAAAACATTCATAAAACAATGGTACAAAGTAACATTCACTCGAAAAAAACGCACATATCTCATTGTACAGTTAACAATAGTTCAAGTTTTTTTTGTTGTTGAAATAGTGCAAAAGCAATCAGTTCTGGATTAGCATCATTCATCAAATACTTAGTTGAAACACATGAAATTTTACTAATAAAATATTTGATGATTCCTTCAGTGTTGAGCACTGATTTAGATCGGGTTTGTTTCAATAGAACATTTATGTGCATATTTCTATCGTAAATAGAAGCAACTTACTGAAAGACATACTAATGCCATTTAAATTCTCACCTATTATTTTCGATATTTGCAAGTTGATTGTCTCTGGCAATTGAAACCATTAGTCGTATGAATATATTTTACTTCAAATTTGAGCAGTATAGAAGATTTATTACTCACATCGGCAATCTTATCTTTCTAGAGCTAGTAAATAGACTAAAATTAATCATATATTGATAATTGTAACGTCAAATATAAATAATGATATAAAACAGATCATGAATCTGTTAATTTTTTGACATCGACATTTTATTGGTAACTCAAAATGATGAAATAGTATACATTCAGTTTGATGTCTTTATAAATGTTTTATATAGTATAATATTTGTTCTTACTAATTCTTTTCTTTTCAAATAGAAGGACATATATTTAGTTTCATTATAGATGTCAGAGTACTTTGAAAAGGTTAAGAATGAAAAAGATTTCATATCAGTCTCAATTCTGTCAGCATATATATTTTATTCTAAAAAATACAAAAGAAAATGGACAGTTCGAGTTTAGCGCAGGTATATATATATATATATATTTATAGAAATTCAAGTATATTATACACACTTTAAAATGTAAATAAGGCTCGAATAGTTTCATTTTTAAGCCAACCATCCATGAATTCTGATATACTAATAAAACCTGACTTATCTTCATCTAAAGCATCAAGAATTGTATTAGCTGCTAATTTAGGACCATCACTAGTAACATTTGTAATACGATTATCTGTTGACGTTTCATGATATTTCTGTAGACATTTTAGTATATGTTCAAGTTCTTTTCTCGAAACACGATTATCACCATTTTTGTCAATTATACGAAATATGATATCAGCTTTTTCCACAGGGGATTGTGTTTGAAAAACTCTTATACTCATTAAATATTCAAGAAAGTCAATGGAACCATCATTATTTGTATCGATTGCTGAAAATACACTCCTGCATAAATATTTCGCATGTTTACGCTTTGTTTCTGGTAAATAATCGCCTAATAATTCCTCCATATGTGATTTCTTTAAACGACCATTATCGGCAACAGAAAAAAATTTTCTATGTTCATTATGAATTTCATCATCTTTAAGTCCAGATATGGTACGGCAACGCTGGAGAATAACAGGAGTTAAAATTTTGTAATCTTCACCACGTTTGTGCACTAAATTTCCCATGTAAAATATGCAGAACAGAAATATAGAGTATGAAGTGAATGTCGACAAATGTGTGCGACACTTTTTTTTTTGTCATCCTTATTTTATTTTCATCAGGTGCACGAATAGACTATAGACATTTTCTTTTTCGTTTTACATGTACTAGTGAATGTGTAAGGAGAATACGTTTTTGTCATACAAAAGAAAAGAATAAAATTGAAAACTAAACGAAAACAATATCTTGTGAAATATGAATCATCGGTTATGATAGAGATTCTACTCAATAAGATAAGAAACGTGTAGTATAAAGATGCAGAAATATTAATCGTTGAGAACAGTTGCAATCTTTACATTTTTTAGCACATCTCCATTAGTTTATCTTATCGAATACTATGATTAAGGGCAGTATGTCTTGTCATCAAAAGACAAGGTAAGATCAAATCATAAGCCTTCAAATGGATGGCAAAGACATAATATGAAATTTATATAATTTTCAGATCTATATTTATTTCATGATTATAAAATCACACGGACAAGATATTTGTTAGCATATTTTTAATTGTCATACGTGAAACTTGAAGAGGTCATGTTTGCTAACTGAAATATTACTCAAAACACACATCAACTTTAATTTCACGGTAGTATCAACTTCGAATTTCACAAAGAAACCGTTTTTTTATTTATCGATTATTAATCATTTCTCAATTAACATATGTTATTTAATCAATACATTGTCTTGAACGCTTTGAAGACAAAAGTGTTGTTTAAATTTGACGATAACCATAGTTGATTTGTACAAAAAAAGTTCTAAATGCATTCTTTCATCTATGTTTTACATCGTACTTTACCATGATCATGAATGAGGAATACCTATGTGAAGAATGAGAAAGAGCCGTAAACTTAGAAATAAACCAAATCAATGATGGAATCAAACATTTCCTATGTAGTTACTTGATGATAAATGTGAAATAACTTGATTTGCTGCGTCAAATTTTTGTTTTGTTTACGAGCAAGACTAATAAAAGAAAGTTGAGTAGTTAGTATTTGTTGTCTGAACAGAACTGATTTTTGTAATGTTTGAATACAAGAATTCTTCAATGGCAAGACGGTCGATTGAATGAGTCTAAAGTATCGTTTTTCTCGATTAGATAAGATTGTAAAAGAATTGATAATAAAGTACTTAATGAATATGGTGAACTCACGATGATAATATTTCTATGATCAAGTTAGTGCGGTTATCAATGTACGTTTGTTTTGAATGGCCGATTGATCTCATGTCATACGATATTCAATGGCTTTTATGCGAGTGATCTTATCATTGTATGAGTTAGTGGTGTATCCAGAAGTTTCCAGTATGCTCGATCTCAGCTGTATAGTGTGAGACCCAGATAAAATGTATGATGCATGATATGAGACTCAAATGATAATTTTTTATCACAAACGTTTTTCAAAGCACATAGTATTTCGTATTCTAAAATTTAATAGTAACCTACATCGAATGTGATAGATAGATGATGGATTTGGTCAAGAGTTCTAATGTTTGCTACATGCTGCTAAAATTATAGGAAATAATAAAAGCGTTATATAGCTTCTGACCGGATCCATATGTTTATATGCATCTATCAATGAAATTCGACGTAGCTGATTATTAAAATCTAGACTATGCAATACTACACGCTCAGAAAAAAAAATTTTTGTTTTCTGCAAACTCCGAACGAACAAGTTTTTCAATAAAAACTCATCATTTGAGTCTCATATGATCCCATATGAAATTTACGTAGGTCTAATACAGAGAACGAAACGGGGCCCCTGGGTAGGGCGGGGTGTGAGATACCCTGCAAGGAGCGGAGCGGGACAGGGCAGAAAAAAAGAAAGTAAGCTCGGGGCGGGGTGGGGTAGGAAAAAATAGAATCCCCGACATTTTCCCCGTTCTTAAATTTCACTATAAAGACGTTCATATTTATAAATACATATAATTATCAAAACAAAAGATTTTGTTTTCACTTATGGTCAGCATTTGATCGCATATAAGTGTGAGGATTTCTGCGAAACGTTCGTTGTCTCTATTGAATTCGGTGTTCAACATTGAGGAAGAAAGCACTCTGGGATTCGTTCTGCATCCGAAATTCAAAACATTATTGCCAGCAGCGGCAGCTCAGAAATCAGAGTGTTATCGAACGTGTCGTGCATTGTTGCCGAAAGGGAACTATGCATCCGCATTCAATGGTCAAAATGAACCACCAAGAAAAAAGCAAAAGAATTTTCTAGAAAAATCGAAGGATGACGATGTAATAAAAACAAAATGTAAAAACACAACGGCAGCAAAGGTTGAACTCGATATTTATATCGATCGTAAGGTGGAAGAACATAAGAATTATGCGAATACATTATTATTTTGGAAAGAATACCAGGATATGTTTCCAAACCTCTCGAAGTTAGCACATCGAATATATTGTTCTCTGTAGTTCAGTTGCTGTTGAAAGATAGTTTTTGACAGTAGATCTAATCGTCAATGAAAGTAGATATAATCTAGACCCAAAGACTGTTAACAATATATTATTTTTTCGCTCAATAGAGAACGGCAAAACGATTGATTGATCTCAAGAAACATGTTTTTGTTCTCATATCAATTTAGGCCATGAGAGAAACAGCTGACTTTTTATTTCTATGATTGTTTTTTTATATGAATCAAGTGATTTGAATCAGAAAAATCAACAAAAAATCAGAAAAAAAACAGCAATATCAAAAGAAAGATCACAGAAATCAAGAAAATGGGATTTAAACTGTCTCCCCATAGATTGATATTTCGAACAACAAGGAAACCGAATTTTATCATTTCAATCGAGTAGCTGATTTTTTTTATTTGAAATTGATTTAAAATCGAAAAAATCAGCGGTTTCCCCCTTGACTTAACCTCTACTCGCGAGCCTACTTTTTGTACTAATATGTGTCATTTTATGTACCATCGTGTGAAACTTGTTGCACTCTAGGATAATTGTGAGTATTCTTGCAATATACTGTGAAATAAATTATAAAAATAGAAGTCGAAAACAACCTTAAAAATTTTAATGATACAACTAAAATCAGTCAAAAGAATATCAGAGCGGGGAGTGGCGGGGAAACCCGTGTCGGGGCGAGGATAGAAAAAAAATTGAGTACGGGGCGGGGCGGGAGGGAAAAACTTCCCCCGTTTCGGTCTCTGGTCTAATACAATAAAGCTGATATCCAGCATATTGGAAAATCGTAGATATGCCACTAATATGCGTATTCATAAAGATTCTAATTATCGATGAGTAGAGTACTATCAGATTAATTCTCATATTTGATTGACATCATATTTTTTCTATATCATTTATTTAAGATATCTGTATAGTAAAGCAGGTTTTTAGAAAATTTAAATATAGAACAAGGCTTAGCAATTTCTAATTTACAACATAGTGATTCATTGTGCTTATATTTTTAGATGATTACTTTCTGTCTTCAATGCTGGAAAAATGTCAAAATCATCTTTTTTTAAATGAAATATCAAAATTCAATATAAAGGAATAGTTTCTTTTCCATCACGTAATTTCGATAAATTTCAATTGCTTATTTATTCTTCGATTGATTACTGTATTTAGAATTGATAAAGTTCTATTTTCAGATCATATTGTAATAAGAATGAATTTTCGAAGTCGTTCATTTTTACTTTCACACGTTCAAAGCATACTTGATTTTTATGATAAATCTGTTGATCCGAATGGTGGTTTCTATCAATTCTACAAAGATGATGGAACAGTATACGATCCTCATACTCGACATTTAGTTTCATCAACGCGATTTATTTTTAATTATGCTATGGCATATGTTCATTTTGGTAAAGACGATTATCTTGAACGGACACGTCATGGTCTCGATTACATTCGCAATGTTCATCGCAATTCAGAAACAGGTGGTTATGCATGGGTTATTTCTGATGGAAAGATCGATGATAACACAAACCACTGCTATGGTCTAGCATTTGTTATGTTAGCGTATGCATGTGCATTACGTGTGGGTATTGAGCAAGCACGAGAATGGCTACGTGAAACATATGATGTAATGGAAGAACATTTCTGGTTAAAAGATTACGGCCGATATGGTAGTGAAGCCACAGGTGATTGGCAATTAAAAGATTATCGAGGACAAAATGATAACATGCATGCATGTGAAGCCATGTTAGCAGCATATGAAGTAACCAAAGATGAAATATATCTAGAACGTGCTAAAACTCTAGCCAGTGTGATGACGGAGAGTTCAGCTGAATTACATTATCAAGTCTGGGAACATTATCATCTTGATTGGACACCAGAATTCGAATATAATAAAAATGTAAGAACAAATATTTTTCGTCCATGGGGTATTCAAACAGGTCATCAAGCCGAATGGGCAAAACTTTTGCTTATACTTGATCGTCACGATCCACAGCCATGGCATCTTGAACGTGCAATACGTTTGTTCGATCGTGCAATGAAATATGGATGGGATGAAGAGAACGGTGGACTTGTCTACGGTTATGATGTTGACGGGAATCTGTATGATGGTGATAAATACTTTTGGGTACAAGCGGAAAGTTTAGCAACAGCTGCCATGCTTGGCGATCGTTTAAAAGATGAAAAATATTGGCAATGGTATGACATAATATGGGATTATAGTTGGAAATATTTTGTCGATCATGAATATGGTGCATGGTATCGAATATTAACATTAGCAAATAAAAAGTATTCTGATGAAAAATCACCAGCTGGAAAAACAGATTATCATACAATGGGTGTTTGCTATGAAGTACTCAATGTGATTAATAACGAATAATACAAGATATTTAGAATTTATCCTCAATGCCTATGTGTTGGTAGAATATCAAAATTAGCTTTAGATTTACAAATATTTAATTTAACAAAAAAAAAATGAATGAATAATAGAATTTGATTTTTTTTATTTGTTTTGTCAAAAGTAATGGTGTCATCGTTCATTAAGAGCAATAAGACGAATAATTATACATCTGAAAATAAGACTACCTAATAGTATTGGGAAATCAATCATAGATAACTGTGGTTACTTTCGTTGTTCATTAGTGTAGCTTTAAAAAATTTGAATTTCATAATACTGGTTAATATTAAGAACTACAGAAATATCATCTATAATTAGATTTATTCGTGAAGATGTAGATGCATCGTTTGACTCACACCCATTATAGTACTATGCTAATTCGATGAGTCCTCTTCATTTACATATGATATGAATTTTACACGATTTTATGATGTCTAGTCCGATACCACATTGTGACAGAACGATGTTCTTTGATATGTCTTTGAATAAATCACGAAAAATATTCATCAATATATGGTAAAATAAAATAAACTTCATTGACTATATATTTAAAGAATGCAAAGCATATGTGTTTCACTTATAATGATTGTAACCTTCATGTATTGAGTAACACCTATAAAGCAATCATAACTTCAATAGCATGCTTAATTGAGAGAAATGAAAACTATCGTTTACGTAAAATAAAGAACTACTAATTAATCAGTAGAATTTTTTAAAACCCTCAATTTTTAAAAATATTCAGTAAAATAAAACTTAACATGAACGGATTAATTCAAGAAGAAAAACGATTATTTTCTCTTAACCACAAAAGATCGACTACTGTTACAAGCTTGGATAAATGTTTTATGCTGATAACTCATACACGACTAGATATATCCATTTATTTATACTTCGACATACACCCACGGAAAAAAATTCGCTGATAAAACGCGGTTTGGAACGGTATTTGAAACCGCGGAAGTCAGACCGTTTATTTGTCTCTCGTAAAAACGTAGAAAAACGCGATTTATCCAAGACGCGGTGCCACGCGTTTTCCAAAACCGGATAAACGGTTTGACTCCCGCGGTTTCTGAAAAATTTCATTGTTAGCATGAGTCCGGTTTGCAATGTCAACTTGATCCTTCTATGAAGGTGAGGTAAGATACCCTTCGAGAGGTTGTGTAGTGAACTTGAAAGTTCCATTACTTCGAAGTCACTTTTCAGTGACGAAGTTGCGTTAAAATTTCATATTAAGCATAGGACAAATATTGGGGGCACGACATCTCTTCTGTCCTTACACATTCCTCCATCGTTAAACTAAGTAACATACGAAACGTGTAAAGAAAACATTGGTGATATATTTACTTCTGCGCCGAACCCCCCCCCCCCCGTTTCTAGGGCTATAACGCGGTTTTACGAAATAGTAAGTCACAAAAAACTGTTTCCCGATCGCAGATATGGTGGAGTGTGACTGTGATTACGGTCGTCACGGTATTTGAGTTCTCTACACACACACACACACACACACTATAACGCGGTTAAAATCATGTTCACTGCGGTTTTAAGAAGCGCAACTAATCGCGTTTTAAATTAACCGCGTTTCGGACCATTTTCACCGCGGTTACTGAAAAAGTGTCTATCGGCGTTGTAGTGTACTGCGGTTCAGATCGAGCTCATCGCGGTTACTGAAACTGCGTCTAACCACGTTGCAGTGTATCCTGTTTCAGATCGATTTCACCGCGGTAGAGCGCGGTTTTTCTCTTCAATTTTCTCTGTGGGCAGACATCATAGTGTTTCGAATTACTCTTATTCACGTATTCTAATTGAATTGAAAATGAAACAAGGATAGGTGTTTTTAATTGAAAAGAAGTAATGCTCAATACATGACTGTAGTTTTAAAAAGTTAGTTGATAAAACGGAAAAAAATGCCAATCAATAAAGGAATGCTGATCTTTTTTTGGTTGCACAGTGTAGTAGAATCTGATCAATAATAACGGCTAAGCGTTGTTCTGTTGTTTTCTCTTACAAGATATTGTGTTTTTTATACTGTCGTTTTTTGCTTTCAATTAAATTAAAGATATACGTGTGATTTAATAGAGTATGTATGTCATCATGGTTGATATCAAATTTTACGTGCGGATCTAGCCAACATGTTGAATGTGTTTTTCTCGCATCAGAGATCGCCGATTTCGATCATTAAAGAAAACACTTTCTTTCAGTTCGTATGTCGACTTATCTCATGTGATAAATCGTGCACTTCAATAAATACTAATACCTTAATGAAACAAAACGACATAGTTCACATAAAAATTCGAACGTATCAATTTAATATTGTATGTCCGTAAACTTGTCAACAATACGATTAGAATATTCGTAGCATTTGAAAGGCGATTATAAGTTACATAGCAATTTCTGACTAAAACGCGCGATGAATGTAGACTTGTACAGGAAGACTCCATCTATTCAATAGCCTATATCCCAGGTCGATCATTCCGGATGTTCGTAGTGGCGAAAAACGGCCTTATTACGAGCAGTTATCCGTCAGCACGTTTTATGACCCATCAATAAGTGCAGTAAGCGATCATCGTTTTTACAAGAAACGACCACTGGTTTTCGCCGTACGTCAGCCGTAAAACGGTATTACAAAAAAACAGTCCCCATGGAATATCGTACCATATTGCTTCTTGCATTACTTTCGGAATACCGTTTTACGGCTAAGATACGGCGAAAAACGATGACCGTTTCTTGTAAAAACGATGATCGCTTACTGCACTAAATGGTGGATCATAAAACTTGCTGACGGATTACGGCCCGTAATAGCGACGTTTTTCACCATTTTATAACATTTACGGTCGTTTTCTTTGACCTTGGATATTATCAAATTCTGTTTTGCACCAATGATACCGATAGATGGCGCCACATTAGCTCCTTCTCTAAATATTGCACAATGTAGCGGATGTGTTTGATAATATATATGTTGCTGGCCGGATAGAGGGAAGCTTCCTCTACAAATCTACCTGTATCCCATCTTTTAGTCAAAAATTTATAATCGCCTTTCCGTTGTTTCAAGCCGTAATTCTTCAGTGAACGTTACATGTTCGTGCTAACTTTGTATTGACTATCACGTGATTTTTCATGAATGTCTAATGATAGGTTTCATATTTTCTGTTCGTGATTTTTTAATGAACTGTTGTCCAAAATGAAAATTTTATTTTGACACTTATTTTTCGCACATTGAATCGAAAGAATAGTAGTTCGAGTTTTCCATTCACTTCTATCCATATACATTGTTTAACATGAAGACTTAGTATTGCGTATGTACAAGGAAATATTCGTTCATGATGATCTATGAGACTTTACTATTGCGAAATAAAACAAAAATAAATAATGAAATAGTGAATTAAATGTTCCGAATTCGATGCATAAAAGTTGATTCTCATTTCAATGGATGGTTCGTTCATGATTAAAAATTACTCTAAATATATTGTTTTTTATAAATAATAACATTAGCTTGACATAATGCTTCTTAAATCAGATGTCGGTTTTCATTAGTTGTCGGAAAATAGATAATACTTTACCTCTGTAGAAGAAACCAAACAATCTATTGTTGAATTAGAAGTCGAAATAACATCTCACTGTTTTGAAGTATTTATTTTAAATAATTTGTACGATATAGACTCGGAAGAAGAAGAAAAATAATGAATCCACCTACTTCTATCAATCGATAAATAATTGCACTCCCGCTCGCAGCTGCACACGAAGAACTAGTTCACGCTCTTGCTTTTACATGATATGACTTACGGCAAAAATGTGTTTGTGTCAGTAAATGTTTGAAGGAAATTAGAAAAATTATGTTCGTACTTTCATTCCGTCGAATACTGTGGTGTACATTTCTCTTTTAATTCATTAATACCACGTAGGATAAAGCGCCGATGATCAAGATTTTTAACTCCATACTTTATCAATAGTTCATCATCCACTTGATTTAGAAGCCAGTAAGCATCGACACCGTGTTCCTTGAAAATCATCGCATAGGCTTTATACTCTTCGCCTAAGTTTTCAATCCATTTGCATACGTCGTCACAAGATTCGAAGTTCTTCAAAAAATAAAGTCCTATAAGAAAAATAAACGAGAATAGATTTTTCCAACGTTCATTGAAGATCATAATATGAAACTAATTCAGAAGGATGTAAAGAATATCAGCGGAAACATAGGCAAACATACTTGCTACAGCACTTCTTTTCCCTCACAAAGCGCAGTCTCATTGAATTCATCGCTTTTCATAACTAGACTTTAAATATCTCTGATTTCGAGTAAAGTTCTGAGTTACATTCATATATATTCTAGCAAAGAGTTGTTGTAATCCTTGCAAAGCTATAAATCTTAAATTCTTACGCTGAGCGCCTGCTGTAGGGACACGATGTTCGGTTGAATTTCGACGCACAGTTCCAATTGATTCCTTTGCGCTGAGCTTCGAATTCGAAATTTCAGACGTGTCAGTAAAAGTACGACTACGTGGTCGACACTCTGTTGAAAGCGTTGCTAATTTTGTATTCAACTCTTTTCCCTTTGATTGTGGTTCAGGACTTGGGTTTGTTTTTAACTTGGAAAGTTCACTGGTCGTTGGATCCTCATCGAAAGATGATGCAGTGGTCATTATTATTGGTGCATGCGAAGATTTCGATCCTTCTTGTGTCCACTTTGATCCTTCATAAGTGATCCACTTGCTCAAGCATTCGATAAATCGTTTAGCGTATACTAGATCTTTCCATTCAGTGGTTAGATTCTTATAACCATAGTAAGCACCAGCCAATTGACCGTAAATGGCGGCTGTTGTATCAGTATCATCACCAAGATTCACGGCTGCGAGAACACCCTTTTGAAATGAGCCTTCATCAGACCAAAATGCCCATAACGCAGCTTCAAGAGCATCGACGATGTATCCTTTACCGCGAATGCCTTTATTATATCCATCCTTCTGGTAAGAACCGTTAGCAATATTTAGAATATCTTGATGAAGCTCTTCATTACCGAACCAATCTTTATGTTTCTGGTAGAATTTTTTATCGAGCAGATCCTCTCTTTCTGCACCATTGACAGCGGCTACAATTAGAGCGCCGTAGTAACGGCAGGCATCATAGACCTTTTTATCACCATGAGTAATCTTTCCACTAAGTCCCGAATACTCAACAGCACGATCTGGATGTTTATAAAAGAATAATGGTACCGGTGTAAGTCGCATCAAAGCTCCATTACCAGCCACACCATCTGCACTACAAAAGACGTCGAATTCCTTCAACAGGTTGACATCCGAAAGAAAATCCATTTGAGCAAGAGGAATTTCGTGATCTTTTGCGAATTTTTCTTGGCGACTTTCGAATTCCATCAACGACTTTCTGGTAGCTGCACCAATATCGAAACAGTTTCCTGTCGAAGACATGTATCCATTTCTGTACCACCATTTGTAGCGAACTAGTTGATCGTAAGGAACATAGTCGCGGCGAGCGATCAGTGAATTAGCGAGACAAAGTGCCATCGATGTATCGTCGGTGAACTGAAATAATCATTATTAATAATTCTATTGTCAAATCATGAATCTGAACAAAACAGTGCCTGACATAATGAACTAAAGTATAGTAGTTCTACATCATATATAATTAGAAAATACTAGGCAATTTTCTTATGACTGAATTATTTTGATTAGAATCATTGATTCTATGTGAAACATGTTGACCTTGTTTACGATCATAGATAAGGGAATACATCGAAGCTTGGAAATTACACTCTCTCAGTTATCTTTTTCGTTCGAAACGTTTTGTCAAGCATCAAAATTAAATCATAAAATGACAGGTAATAGTTTAGATTTCATCATCATATATATTTTTTTCTTCTGTCAAAACTCTTTTTGACCACTGTGCTCTAGCTCGTCTCTCTTTTGCATAATATACGACGACTTGTTTCTTCAAAGTAGAATTTTCCGGGAAAATGTCTCAGTTAACTATGGTATCAATAGATATGTTGACTGGACTTGCATCATGAGATTATTTCTCACTATTCTACAACATAACAAATACAAAATAAGTGAATTCATGGTTTTCTAGCAAAACATTTGGTATGAAGCAACTTCTTTTCTTCTAAGGCATCAACGTATGTACAAGCATACCAAATTCGGCCTAAGTTTGAAAACCGTTAAATCTTACAAATATACTATGCGTAATTGTAATTAGGATCGTGTCTATCTTTGATCGTTAGCGTTTCTCAGACTGGCTCAATCGTAGGCGAGTAAACTAATTTTCAACTTCAGTTGGAGCAATCACTGGTGTCAATTAAAGAGATAGTTAATAATTTATGTTATGGAGATCTACCTGTCCCTTTTGTAGACCCCAAGTACCACCTCCTTTGAGTTCAGTGACTGGATGATCGACCAAGTAATTGTGAGGTCGAAATTCCACATGAGCACCAACCGCATCACCGAGTGCCATTCCGATCATAGAACCATGAATACGATCTAGTATATTTTCGTCAATAAATGACGGAGGATCAGTCATGGATCTTTCAAGTTCATCAGGTTTCACAGTCGTTCCGTTTGTATTAGATTGTCGATTAAGCCATGCTTTGTCTGAAATCATAGAAATCGGCATAATAGACTGGTAGATAAAAATCTGTTCATGGCATGCTTTTTCGATTAGAAATATAGTTACAGCATGTAAATAACTTACCCGTACGAAATTGGCACGCAGGATGTCTTGCCGATTGTTGCCCAATTGCTAAAGAATACGAAGAAAGCTGTGTTCATAGAAATGTCAGTTGTTGAATCAAAAGATTCATTGAACAAAATTGAGATAGGAAAGACCTAAAAAATCTTCGTGCACTTTTAAAGTACTTTCTTGATGGATATCAATCTATTGGATATGGTATCATATTAACTTCTCTTTTATTCAACTATTTTCGTCTAAAACAAAACTACATTCTTTCTTAGTTCATAAACAGCTTGAAGCCTTCATATTACGTAAACACTGTTGAGCAAGTACATAGATATGATCGAGACAATCTTTATATACAATGTACCACGACCTCTATGAAACATCATTATAAATAAAACTCTATAGAAATGAAAATTTGCTGTACTTCGTCACAAAATATTGTTTGACATAAGAAAATAATATTACATTCCAATAGTAAATTCAAAATTTGGTTCTTATCAAGCTACAATCGATTAAATGATACCTGTCTTATTGTTGTACTGTGTCGTTGCCATGATGAAAATTTATTTTACTTATGGTTGGTAGCGCGAAAACTTGTATCCCACCTTTTTCTTACTGACAACGCTATCGAACCACTTTTTTTTTCTTCTGTTGTAGAGAAGAACGAGAAAAAAAGAGAAATAGACTGCTTGAAAATGTAATCACTGCATAAAACAACATGCATGTACATGTATGTTTAGAAAACCTACAATATCGTTTTACCGTAAACAACAGCGAAAGACTCCACGTGTCATCTCTACTGTTGAAACATAACGACAGAAAACGACAGAAAAAAGAATATGTTGCTCACTCAATGTTTTTTGAAAATTTATCGAGTTACGGGAGACTATTAACATGATTTTCGTGACAATATAAAATTAAAACATTCATTGTACACAAGTTTTGTGTTTTTTTCAAGAATCGACGGCATTTTTGGTCATTTCATAGCAACGATTATGCATTACAGACGACAGAAGCACTGAATCTATCCACCTGCACGTACGATGTGTGAGAAAAGTTTTCGATTCTTGAAAGCGTTTTGTAGAAATAGTTGGCTTGTCCGCTTGAACCGTTGTCGATCTTCAATGTAATCAAAAGCCACGGGTCGAAAAACATAATACTACGTCAAAATTCCGATACCGATAAAATTTTCAAAGACTAGCTTCACGAGTCCATTAATGAATTGAAATTTCTCAACGAATATCTATGCGACATATGTTTAGCGTTTCGTTGCTGAACTTAGTAGTATGTAATAAGAAAATACATCTATTCATTACTTAGACTATCGAGAAAAAAAAATTTCTTAGCACAATCTCTATGGGATTAAAATGTGAACCATAATTTACCTACTGTTTCTAATCCATTGAAAAGTTGTCCTTGTAAAATGTACGTATATTGAAGTTTACGTATCGATATTGTTCCTTAGTTTAGTGCATAGAATTTTAAAAAAGGAATTACTCAATAGTTTCACTAGAGTTTAGTTACAGATGACTTGTGACAATGCGTTGAAAACGATTGCGATAGTCTCCACGTCCGTTTCTCATGATCAGCGCTGATTAATCGAATCCGTCAATCAGAACCTACTATGATCAATTAGTTAATTATTAAAACTGATTGTAAAGGTCTGTGAGCGACGGGTAGGATGGTCCGAAATTTCTATCTGAAACATTTCAGCACTTGTTTTAGATCGTGTTTCATAAAATATGTTGATAGATTGCTATCCATGTCAATTTTCTTGAAAAAGAATAGTTAAGTATAAATTGTTCTATGAAAAATTGCTGACATTGTTTTTTCACAATAAGACTATCGTAATAGAACCATTATATTGGATAAGTGACTCAACTAAGGGATTTATCCAATATAATTATGTTAAACATGTTTAGTTGAATTCGAATCTCTTTTTTAGTAATTTTCAAACATCGTAGGACGATGATTTCAGAAAATGGATTCAAAAGGAAACGATAGGAGCATATGGAAAAAGTCACTTGTTTTTCTGCTGAAAAAGCATAGCGAGAGTACTTCTACGTGTTCCTGCAATGCCAATGTTATTCTGTCGGAACTGACTCTTACTCATAAACTTGGACTTATTAAGTGACTCAAGATTTAAAATAGATCCACGCAGTAGAGTCAATCTGAACAGATATTGAATTCTTTTTGCTGAACTGCTGTTAATAATAGTAAAAAAGTGTTTTATCGATAAACAAAATTACAACGTATTATTAAAATTTAATCTAATAGACGTAGTTATTCGAGTTGATCGAGGATTTGTTCTAAATCAATATTGTGATAAATAGAAAGAAAAACAAACCTATGTATCATGAAAAATAGTGACGGTAAACCTTGATGATTCATGAAAATAGAAAAGAAATACGTGTGACTCATCATTTTCATATCAATTCCTAATCTATACTATATAGTCAACCTGACGAAACAGATAAGCGATAATCTACTGTAAAAATTGATGCTTTCCATTCATACGTATTCATATATCGATCTAGAGCGGTTTTAAAGTATTTAAAATAAATTAGAAAAATTTTTCACATGACATTTCAGAACTATGGTTTCTTCTATCTAGTTGAAAGTCTATTTTTGATGATACGGCCGAAGTTTATGAAGTATATTCGAACATTGATACTTACTATAGCTACGAAAATGATGATGCCAGAAACAGTACAACTTCTTGCAATATTTTTTCACTAAATATAACTTGTTCAATAAGTTTTTGAATGTACACACTTGATTCTTACTATTTCGGTCACAAAATGGAGAATCGACTGATATTCAAAAACAAAGAAAACTATTGTTTAAAATTCTTGATGACGTTAAGTTCATTGTTTCATTCATTCATATAGATTAGAAATGCTATGAAGAAAATATTGATTTTTAGGATGATCTATGCGTTTGAAAATATGAACCAAAGTCATCCGTACATCAGACTTTATCAGATGAAATATGAAGGATCAGAGATATTTTTACTGTTCGTCGAATGAAAAATGTCGATTCTACATTGATTACCGCTGGTAGAAATAGATTCCTTAATGGTTTTGTTACAATGTTTGTTTCAGTTCTTCATTGTAGCGCACAACAATAAATGAAGCGATTAGAAAATATTCAAATAACTAATTCGAAAGTCATTGTTGTAATAGAGCTGTTAGAACGCAGGACATCACTTCATTCAGACATGGCAAAATACATATGGTCAACAACTTCATGCAGTCGAAAATTTTCGTGCTCGTTTTCATGAAATCTAATCAAAATGGATACAACACAAAACAATCGAAATTCACTCATAGCCATTGTAAGTGATGTGCTATTGATAGGAGAACAGTTATTATAGAGAGCTGAATTCTAGATAGTGGTGAAGCAATGACTTTTTCAGTACGTCTGATCTTAGTTTTAGGACATAGGATCCTGATGAAACCTACTATAGAGGGTTCGTATTGGACTCAAATGATGAGATTTTATCACAAAATCGTTGCGATCGAAGTTTGAGAAGAAAGATTTTTCCTGAGGTTTCTTTCTTCGAAGATAGTTGTATTCGTTTTTTTGTGTACTCAAAAAGTGAGTACACTACTAAAATCGGTCAGTGTGTCCGTCCGGCCGTTTATTCGATAACTCTTCACAATTACATTCGATTGAGTTGACATTTTGTGCACAGAATTGTCTGATGAATATCTCGGTCGAGTTCGAAGATGAGAAGGAGCCGGCAAGAAATGGCTGAGTTATCGAAAAAATTGTCATTTTTCACCAAGCAATCCCTGAGGTGGGGTACAGGGATTTTTTCAAAAACAAATTTTTTTCTCTGAATTATCAACAACGTATATAAATCGACTCAATTTTTAACGCTGATTCCGAATCTGATATTAGTTTTGAACCAAATCGCAGCTTTCTAACAAAACATTAGCTGCAAAAAGGTCTCAAATGCACAAAAACTGGATATAGAAACAAAATTGCCTAGATATGTCTGAGATGATCAGTAGTTTTGGAGTTTCCCAAAAAGGTTTACCAAGATACTTCATCCGTGCATACATTCTAGAATGACTGATTTGTCTCATTCACTTTTTGAAGTACACATAACTCTCGGACATAAGTCCGAAGTTTTCACATTTATTTTGAAATTTAAAAGTAATCTACATCGAATTTCAAAATTCTTCTAAAAATGTTCACTTTTGCTATAACTCGAGCTATTTGTAGTAAAAATCCACAACGTTATAGCTGCACAACAGATTCACATTTCAAGATGGAATTTGCAATCTGTCGGTGTAGTTTACTTTTATTTTCCAGAAAAATGGAATATTTTTCACGCTTTAAAATACAATCGATACATGCTTGAAATATAATTGTATCAGAAATACAGTACTATGACTCGATGATCAACATTTCGTTATAAAATATCAAATAGATTATTTTCAGTCTCAATTACTGAGTGGCATAATTCTCAAGGCAAAAAATTGCTCAAATTACCTACAATTATCAGATGAACAGAAAGAGAGAACAATTAGTGTTGTGAATAAGGTAAATAATAGCAATTGATACGTCTGTATTTGGATATTCATTCTTTTACAAGTGCACATGTAATGACAAACTGGAGCCGAAAGAAATGATAAAAGAATGAATTATCGGATGAACATTTAAAACAATCAAAAAAACGTTGATTTATTAATACTAAATAATCTTTAATTTGTTCTTTATATTGTTAATTGATGAAATAGTCATCAGGCTAATCTAGGTATTCTTCTTAAAATAATTATTCCCATGAAAATATTTTCCCTAGCTGAGATGCAATACCGTAGTGTGTAAACATTACCGTTTGTTTTCATACTATTATCTTATACATGAAACGAGAACCACATCGTTCATTAAAATAAATAGAACTATTCAAAGAAACAAACTTTCTTTTATTCAAATTGGGATTTGTCTCAAGCCAAAATCTATTTAATTTACTGAAATATTAATGCTAAACATAATTGAAAATATGATTATTTGTATCAACTGAATCAAAATCACCAAGATCAAATCAATCGATAGATTTTAGACTAATTCATGAAGCTTCTCATTGGAGCTCACAAATCCTGGATGAAAAAAGTCAATCTCAATGCTGTTTATCAAGATTGATCATTATTGATGGATAACAAAAACCAACGAATTCTTTTGCTCATCCAACTTTCGAATTTTTTGGTTAGCCCTTGTGTAACAGATGCAAGTATACATAAGCTTACTAAAAGGTACTGACCCCTTTGGTCTTCATCGAAAATAATTCTTGCTACAGAAATACGTAGCAGGAGGTGCATTAATCGTCGAAATACACTGGTAGCTCATGTAAAATCACTATTTCATGCTAGATTCCTAAATCTAGAAGAAACGTCTAAATAAGTACTGCCAAAAGTACGAACATAAAATTGAACGAATAGCAAAAGAATGAAAGTGCATGGATATTTTCGAATCCTATCTTTCATAATTACTTCTGATAAAATAGAACATCCTCAGTTGATAATGCAGCCATAGTAACTGGTTATTATAAGAAAAAGAATTTCGATGTAATAATCTGAGAAAAGAATAGGCAATGATTTTTATCACAAATATATGAATTGGCCACAAGGTTGAATTGCATGAATATCAATCAATGAAATAAAATGTGACTAAAGGTAATTCTTATAGAACACAACAACAGATAGTACATATTCTTTTCCCTTGGCTGAAAGGATAGGGTCTGGAAACGGGAATTCACCTGAGTCTGCCTGTCTGTAACTAACAACCAATGATAGAAGCACCACTGTGCCACAAACAACCATGATAATCGCACAAATGACCTTTTTCATGGTGCCTACGATGTTTGAATTCATGGAAGGGTAACGCCAAATAACTCCCTCTCAGTGATGGAACCCAAGCAATATGTGCCCCCTATGGAATTTGAGGCTCCCATCGTAAAATTTCTGAGTCTGGCGAGTTAGTAGTTAGGTGAGACCTAACCAGCCCCCTCCCCACTAGGCATGCAACGAGTCTGAACTTTTGTATAGGGTTCAATCTCCGAACCCTATACAAAAGTTCGGGGTTATTGCCCTACTGTTCCCAACCTGTGAAAGCTTTCGAGTCCCCTGACATGATTTTTCAAACACGTTTCTGATCTACTCAAGAACTTGAGATCCCTGCCCCCATTCCAAAGCCCCAATTCGGCTGCTACCGCTCTTTTTATTTCGCCTTGTCTTTGTGTTGTTTCTCATTCATTTTCTTAGGAAAATTTTCATTTTTCGCTTGTTCGTACCTCGTTTCTACTTATTTGACTCTCTCCGTGTCTCCTATGAACTTATCCGTTCGTTTCTTTGAAACTTCTGGATCAGACTCTGACACAAACAACTAATTTTCTCTCCAGTTGAGGTAGTTACAGTCGTAACCCATATCAGTCTAGGGCGCAGTGAATCGACTTTCGACGTCGATGAACGTTACTTGTAGTATCCCTTCTGAAGCAATTACAAAATGAAACAAACAAGCGTCTAAACTATATTGCATAAGAAATGTTCAGAAGAAAGGTGACCTCTGTTCCACTAAGAAACATGCAAATATAAGATGCTTATCGAATGATGTTATTGAAAATCGAATTTTGTCCTAGTGTAACAGTGTAACGATATCTGGATTGATGAACAATACGACTTCTCCCATGTAAAAGATTCCACAAACCGATCTGAGAACTTCTTTAGGATTTAAAATGAACAGCTGCTGCGAATAATTGAAGGTACGGGCATTAAATGTCGACTTTTTCTCTGCCTCTGATGATATGTTAATCTCTATGAATTGAATCAATATATAGAATTGCTTGAGTAAAATGTATAGATGAATACTTGTTCAAATACTGACTTCGTATAATCATTGCCGACGAAGCTCTTTTATTGTAATTGACATAACTAGCAATGCTTCAAATAAGATCCTATGCGAAAAATTTATTTGCATTCACGAGTTTCAAAAACTAGTTTTTTCATCGAATACCAGTTAGTAATTTCATAATCTTTCAATTTTCGTTTGTCAGATCTAGAAATCTAACATTTCCTTTAAATTGCTTACGAGAAGTTATATCTAGATGGCAGCATATATATTCGAAGTCGATTCTATAACACTTGCGTGGTAATGTTTTTCAGCAGTGTGCCAGGCGAGGTTTTTCCAAAAATCTATAGGCTATGTTACTTTAATGCTGGTTATCTATCAATCGTAGTCTTTGTTCGCAGGTAGATAATTTCCGTTATATTTCTATCAAAGTCATGTAGTTGAACTTTGTTTCTTTCAAAATTGATAGAAGAGACGAAAACACTTTACAAAATGCTACTTCAACAATTTTTCAGAACTTGTAATGCCCACATCTAGAAGTTGGAAGTCATCGTTACAAGTTACTTGATAACATAGTAACGGGAAACGTGACTTTTTCTACTATCAGTAAGAGAGACTTTCAGAGAAAGTAACACAATTCTGTAAAGATTTACAGAAGTAAAGTTTTTGAAAAAAGGAAAAACTGTAAATTTCGATTTTAGATTCACATTCGCCGACCCAAATTTGCTTTCGTCAATCTTTATAGAATTTCGTTACTTTCTATGGAAACGTAGTTTGAGAACAATCGAACTCCGATTATTGGTACTGACTTTTCCGTTACTAAGTGACGGTATCTTATTACCCCTAACCACATCGAATCGGTACTTCTGATTAAATTTGACCGACAATACTCTAGTGTGTTTGTCAAAAATCGAGGAGTCTTCATAAGAAAGATTTTACTTGCCGAACACCATGAACTATTAACATCTGAACAGACGTTTGCAGTCTTCCGAAAATCGTTGCACTGGGCTGGATGGGTCGTCTTCGTCAAAAACTGAAATCAAAACTTACTAATATACTTAGTTGTTACTTATGTCACTTTCTCGTATAGAAATTTATGCACATTTTCATTTATGAAGGTAATGATCAATCAACAGAGCTGGATTTGAAAATGTATCTCACTATGTTTCTTCTTCGTAATCGTACTTAGACATTCAGTCAACACTCGAAACTAATGATTATCAGTTTGTTGTAGATTTTCAAGTTTACAAATAATTACACATGCCTGTTAGCTTTTTTTTTTACTTTCTTCGTTTTTCATTGAAAAAATCATATCAAACAAACAACAACACTGCAAAATAGAAGAAAAAAAAGAAAAAAAAAATAATAGTAATAACAAATCGAAACAGAAACATATATAAACGGACGGATATGATGTGTAAATTTGTTTCTTTTTGGTGGAAGAAAAATCGACAAGATCAAAAAGAACACGAGCAAACCAAACAGAAAAATAATAATAATATATAATAGAAACGAAACAAAGCAATAGAAACATCAAAAGAGATGCAAATTCCGGGGAAAGCAAAAAAGAGAAAAAAAGACAATCTTCTATTCTAGCTCATTTTCACACGAAGCAAAAGTGTACTAAAAATACATGTGCTACTCATCAAAAATTTCAATAGTTGCATATGAACGGATAATTCGTTCTGTATTTTGTGCATGTGTATTCAAATTATGGAAAAACAAACAAACAAACAGAGAACATTTTTGCTATTATTAAGTGTGAAAAAGTCGAAAAAAAAAGACGAGAGAAAAAAAAATAATAATAACATAATTGCTTTTTAGCAAAAGAAAACAAAATATGTTTGTAAAATATTTCATTGTTGTTGTTGTTGCTGTTGTTGTTGAGATGTAGTATATTCGACATCTGTTGGATGATCTTGATGCATGAGTGCTAAGCGCTCTTGAATTGCGTCTGGTTGATGTTGTTGTCTTCGATCGAATAGATAACGTTTACCTTGTGTATCGATATACATTTGTCCATCAGTGCAATCAGCTCGAAGTATCATTGTACTATTATCACTGAATGTAACACGATAGGTTCCTTTTAATAATGGATCAATAGATTTAATTGATAATGCATTCGCGGCAGCTAAACCCGGATTTGTTGTTGTTGTTATTGTTCCACCACTTGCTGTAGAATTCAATGATGTCGAAGACGTATAATTATGATTCATATTCGTTGCTGTTGGACGATTCGATAGAGATGATGACGATAAATTTTCTGGTGCATACATTGGTGAAGGTATTTGCTGAGGATGAATAGACATTGGACGAGATATGGATCCCTGCGGTGTATATGTTACTTGATGATGATAACCAGCTGTACGTAATGTTGACGATGATGTTGAATGATGAACATTAGTATTAGCCATGCTTGTTGTTGAACACATGGGAGTAGCTGATGATGAATTTCTTACTCCTCGAACATCAGTATCAGATGCAAATATACGTCGAGTAGATGTCATTGATAATGGTGTACCAGCAGATGTTGGAGCTACGATGCATAGTTCATTGACGGTTGATGATGAACCACCGAATTGTTGAGAAAGAGACCGACCGATTGAGCATGCAGAACCTAATATTTTTGTTTTTGTCAAGATAGAAACAATTATTTTCTCTCAAGAAAATGTAAAAACATCTTAACATTGAAAATTTCTATCCTAATAATTCATAGAAGCTTCAAAAAGATGTAGAAATAGACAATACTTTCTATCACTCATTCCATCAATAATAGAATTCATAGACTTAAGAACATAATATTTCTCTATGACTGAGTATATTTAATTTTAATATGGCAGTAAATTGAGTGAACATTCTTCAGTTCAATATATCTTTATAGATAGAACATTGGACAATACTAGTAAATGCATCATATTCATTTTGGTGACTCGAACGTATTCAGATAGTAGCCGAACTAAACATTCAATATGTAATTATGTCTTCTTAGAAATCTCTTGATTGTAACTAATCCCATTTTTTTTCTATCGTACTCCATCAATTAGCTACCTGTGGTAAAGTAGTCTTAGTTATGAAAAATTGAATATAACTATAAAAACATTATATCCACAAGTTCATAGATAAACAAATGATGTTAAAAATCAATATGATTTGATTACAGTTGTTCATCAGTATGTCAAAGATCTACAGTAGATTGAATATACAACATGGGGAATAGATCTATTCAGTATTGAACCTTCTGTTTTAGATAAACACGTGAAAAGAGTAGCGCAAATAAAAATGAAATCATTTCACAATATACAGTTCAACTGTTTTACCTGGCCGATTTGCATCCGATTGTTGAGCATGTTTCTTTCCGAATTGAACTGGAAACGCTTGAATAGAAGGATACTGTCGTTGGTTTTCTTCAAGTAATTGATCTTTCGATAAACAAAATGAATAAAACTATTGAAATAAAAGAAATGATATGTTTTTTTATTTTTTTTTTCGTGTTTTCCCTCGACTTGATTCTAGTTCAACATACAGTAATTGCATTGTCAAGCATTTGACGTATTTCAGGACTAAAATGTTCTACAGCAGATATATTTCGTGTTGCAACACGATCAAAATCTAATGACGATTCAGATTTATCATTGTTATTAATGATTTTAATTTTTAATGGATCATCATATTTAAAATTTTCTCGATAAATCGAAATTTTAACACCACATATAAAAACAATTTCGAAATCAACACCCGTTTCCATCAATGAACATTTGGCTTCAGGTGTATAAAGAATTATCTTTGCCATGCGTGAGCGAACTAATGTGACGAACCTTTGTATTTCAAAGAATAATAGAATATTTGCATTTAGATAAATTCAATAATATAAAGAAGTTTTTATTGTCAATTACTTATGTGCGTATTGATATTTTTTCCAATATTCAGGAGGTAATTTATCAAATTCATATTCCTGATAAGCATTTTTATCACGTGGTATTGGTGGTGGATGATCACCTATAGGTGAACCATGACGACTATTAGGTGTATAGGTTATTATACGTAGGCCATCACTTGAAACACGAAATACATCAACAATACGTCGTTTAGTTCCTTTTGTTCTCATAGTTTCAAGTACAACTTCACCATTTTCCATGATACTCATCTAATTTAAATGAAAATTAAAATAAATCTTTAACACTAATTGTTTTGAAAACTTACAATAAATGATTTTGTCGCTTGACGAAGTGTTTTTAATCGTTGAGTATTCAATGGTTGAAGTTTTTCACGTATTTGCTCAGTATTTGTATCGAAATTTGATGTTGCTTGATGTTGTTGTTGTTGTTGCTGCTGCTGCTGTTGTTGCAACTGCTGTTGTTGCTGTTGCTGCTGCTGTTGCTGTTGCAATAAACGTTGAATGGTATTGGAAGATGATAATGATGGTAATCCATTACGTAATAATGTTGATGGATAATTATTAGACATGAAATGATTACTATTAGTATTATTATGTAGGGATGCTTTAGAACTTGATTCAGATTTTGCACTAAAGTCACGTGAAGATTTTGGATCCGATCGCGCGACACCACTGTCTCGAGATAAGACGGACGATGTTGCACTATCAGGACGAGGATCATTTACATTATGTGAACCATTGCTAAGCCAATCGTTTAGATTTGAATGAATATCAAATGAAGGACTAGAAAATTTCAAATAATATTCGATCTAATTAAATTTAATAGAAACGAATACCTTTGTCGACCATGAATTGTTTGTTGTTGCTGTTGCTGTTGTTGTTGTTGTTGTTGTTGTTGTTGTGATTGAGCAGGTGTAGATGTTAGAACGGGATATGCAAAAACATCATGAGAAATTTTATTACGTATACTCGTATTCATATAGATTGGTGTAGCATGATGAGATGGAGTTGGAGAAGATATTTGATCCGATCTGAAGTGAAAATTAATTTCTATAGCAACAATGTAAAGCACACAGAATACACTAGCTATCAATAAAATTCATCAACTTTTGATGAAAACACAGACTAGAGATTTTATTTTTAACTCATTGACAAGAAAATCATATGACATCGTATTGGTCAGTCATATAAATGAAAATCTTGGTAAAAATTTGCAAAAAGAAAAATCAAAATTTTGAAGATATTACTTATTGAGTTACAATCTTACTGTTCGATGAAGAAAATTATGCTCATTCGAGATCAAGTTCAGATTGACATTTCTACCTTGTTCTATTCGTATATCTATAGAAATTTTATCGATACTGTTCATTTTCATGGTTCTATGCTCAATCATTGGTAAATAAATCTTCGCACGTACGTACATCATATGAACTAAGAAGAATAAAAATGAAAACATTTGCAGACGTAAATAAGAAAAATCCACTTTATTTCACTAGATGTCAAATAGAATTAATATTAATTAAGATAATATTCATTTTTTTAGTGACAATCACTAATAAGTATTTTTCATATGACTTATGTCTAGATACATTAGAATTATATAAGATTTCGACAGCTAAAAGATCTCATGTTCTTTATTCTTCTCATCAAAATTCGAATCTCAATGTCAAATTTTGCTTGAACGAGAGTGTTGATGAGATTCATCGATTGTATAAATTTAATCTTTTCTAAGTAATACTTCTCATTTTTATAATCATGCGTGTTATGAAGTAACACGCTGGTAACGTACTATTTAGCAAAAAAAAATGTCAATGTCTACAGAACCTATCAATATTTAAAAAAGAACTTGCTGGGTACAAATTTTCAAGTTGAAAGTTGAGTTTTCATGTGATTCCCCCACATCCTCCTTAAGGAATGAAAACTTTTAGTTGTAGATAAATAATAACCTTTTGCTATTTCAATAATGACGACTCGAAAACTCGTCATAATCTAGATTTTACATTGATGTTCATCATGTCAGTCAAGAGAAAATTTTAATAACTCTAATGAAATTATTTTGACTGTCTCTGAAATAAATTTTAAAAAAATGTCTCACTGTCATAGTTTTAGATCTCTTTGACAGCAAAAATAAACATTGCCACTAGATTGATCTTGATCAATGAGTACCATCAGGGCTTTTTGCTTCAAGTGATTCAAGGTAAAGCAACTGAAACCAAGGTCTCAATGAAACTTCTATAGCATTCGAATAGAACGTATTAAACGTGTCTACCTTCTATAAATCAAATGAGAACAACATTCACATATTGAAACCTCATACGTAATACCTTCACAATCTCATTATCTAATACATCTACCAAGAATTCATTCGATAGACTTATCTAGTTAAAGTATTTTCCTCAAATCTCATCAACGGATATCAATCAAATGTTCGTCAAAAAGAAAAATATCGATCGATGTTCTATCTAGAGCGTCAAGAATACGTTGAACGTGTTCATAACTATGAAAACATATTGTGTATGTTTAAAGATTTCTAAAAACGCTAACTTACGAATATTGATGTGCTGCATAATTTGTATTTGTTACTGAAGTACTGTTCAATACAGATCGTTGTCGTCCCATTGATACACCAAGACCACTATCAACAGATGCATTTGGACCCAACTAAAAATAAATGAATATTGATCTTGGAATTATTTCATTGTTCGTTATCTTACCAGTGATAGTTTTTGATAACTATTAGATTCGTTATACGAATGTGATGAACGTGAATATTCTTTTGAAAAAAAAGGATGATCTCGAATTTCTACAAAGTAATAAAGAACGATGAATATTCTCGATTAAAAAATGTCTATATTCAACAAACCCATTATGGTTGGTCGATGTTCGGGCGTTTTTCTTAATGTACTATTCACAAGATCTTGAGCTTCGTCACTGAATGTAGTTGGTAGTTCATATTTTTCTTGTGTTACTTTACTTAACGTTCCATGAACAGCTTAAAATAATAAATAGTAGATGAAAATTTTCTTTTTTGTATGAATCAAAACGAAAAGAATTGAGACAATACTTACTATCAGTATCAAATGGTGGACGTCCTGTTAATAGTGTAACAATTAGTATACCTAATGACCATACATCCGTTGCAAAACTATGTGGATTTCGACTTGCTATTTCCCTGAAGAAATGAACAATGATTTCGGAAATTAATAAAACAAAAAAAAGAACAAACATAAAATTCATTTACGGTGATATATAATTTGGTGTTCCACACATGGTTTCATTTGTTTGTTCACGTGTTAATGGTAATTTTTTTGCCAAGCCAAAATCCGCAATTTTCTAATGAAAGAATATTCAACGTTTATTCTTAGGGTTGTGGTTTCTTTTTTTTTTTCTGCATAACAAAAATTCAACATACCACATCGAATGAATCGGTTAAAAGTAGATTTGAAAGTTTTATATCTCGATGTAAAATTCCATGACTATGTAAATAAACAAGTCCATCGACAACTTGTTTCGTAATATTACGTGCTTAAAATAATAAAAATAGATATAAGTTTTTAATTTAAGAAGAAAAAAAAAGAGAAAAACGTTTTTTTATCTTTCGTACTTTCATGTTCACTGAGTGTTTTTTTCTCTTGTAAATAATGTTCGAGATCACCATTCGAACATAGTTCAAGTATTAAATAAACGTATTTATCATCACAAAAACAATTCAATAATTCAACGATATTCGGATGTTTAACTTGATGATGAATTGTTATTTCAGCATTTAATCTATCGAGCATCGATGTTGACCGTGAACTTGGTATTGGATGACGATGATTTGGATACGATGGAAAATAATGAACATTTTCTTGCTCAAGCTTCTTTCTGTCAATCTATTTTGTCAGAATGATGACAAGAACAAGACTCTTGGTTTTTTTTTTGACAAATGAATTATTATTATGCTTCTTACCATTTTACATGCCACAAGAAGATCATCGGCTTTACGACGCGCTGCATGCACAGTTGCAAAACCACCTTTGCCAAGTATATGAGATACTTCATAGTGCTAAAATGATATTATTATATTTGTTTTCTTTTTTTTCTCTATAGAATCTTAGTCATGCATTAGACATAGTCACTTCCTTTTTTTTATTCAAAGTTTATTCTGCGTATAAATTTCGAAAGGAAAAAGATAAAATATGTCAAATGGAATAGATTTCCGAGCAAATAAGATTATATCAAATGATTTAGAAGAAAAGACGTATTTATTGATGTGTATAATTTATAACTTAGATAGTGAATAATAGAAAGAAAAGAAACTTCATTGCTTGAATGATGCTATTGACTGAGACGAAGTTATTGGTGTGTAAATTTCAATATTATTATTATTATTATTATTATTATTAATAGTAGAAGAAAAGTTGATAGCGACAAGTTTTGTACTCAATATGATACTATTTTCTTTTTTGAATATAGAATTTTGATAAACAATGAATACTCAACTATATCCTTGTAAGTTCATTTTTATTCGTAATGAATTTTTTTTTCTATACGATGAATATAAATATCTTTCATGCAGTTAATGTTGTCTACTGAAACGAATGAAAGTTATTGTACTCAACATAATGACTTTGCAAACATGGAGTTTTCTTTTTTTTTATATTTGCAACATACTTACTTCGATTATTTTTTTCTGACTCATGGACTATTATAACTATGAAAATCTAGTTCTATGACATGTAAGTACAATATAATATTCTTCTTTCGTCTTTTGAGAATGAAACATCATCTAAAAAACTATTGAAAATTCGTTCATGATTCTGTTTTTATTTAAAAAAAAAAAAGAAACGAAAAAGAGAACAGAGAAACTTTTTTTTAATCAAGATATTCAATGATGTACACATATGTATTTCATTTTCAAGATTTTTTTATTGTCATTTTTAGTCTATTCTAATTCAATTTTTCCTTCGTCTTTGTCTACTCGTTATTCAATACAAAGGATTTGCCTTGTACGGTATGTAAGCTTTGAATAATTGATACTCAACAAATCAAACCGCATACGTACTCAAACACGCACATACAATGTGAAAGGAGAGATGAAATTTTTTTTCTTCTCTCTGTCTCTCTGTCTCTCTCTCTAGCTCGCTTTCTGTAAAGTCAAAAGAATAAAAAAATATAAGAAAAGAAAATCTCGATTCCTGATAATCATTATTGCTTTACATGCATACATACACGAGTTGACCATTGAAATAGGATCGTTAAACATAGAACAAGTTATAGGGAAAAGAAAAGGAATTGTAGTATTAGTCTTTTTGTATTCTCCATTATCGATGTAGTCACGCCAACAACTTAGGTTGTTCGTGCGTGTTCAATGTTGAACGAAACCTTTTCTTCTTCTTCGAGGAATTTTTACGTCATCTTATCAACTAGCTACTCTTATATGTATACAAGAGCAGTGAGAAGACCTCGATGTGTAGTTATAAATCGAAAAAAAAAAGAAATTTCGTTTCTTCTCCTAGTGATGGACACTTGAATGGAGTGTCGGTAGAAAGAAAGAGAAAGCAAAACCACCGCCACTATCACCACTGCCACATCATTACGCATACAAACACAAATATCTCGAATTTCGTTTACACATATGCTCACTGCCCGAGCCAAAAGTTCACAATTCTTTCGTTTGTCTGGAAGAAAAACGGATGAGTGTGTAGTAAATTTACAGTGAATCGAATTAAATAGTACTGAGTAAAAGAAAGTTTCAAAAGACAACTTACACTGATTTTTTCGTCATGGGAAAACATAGGCACGATGCCAGGCCGCATAGTTTTTGTGTTTTATTAATGAGCTATACACCCACAATAACGCTAGTATATATTTGTACAATTAGCAATAGTTCCATCGATCTATAATAAATAAAAAACTTTTCATTTAATAGATACCTCTCAATGTCTTTTCTTTCAAGATGTATGATGTATAAATCGGACGAAATAAAACGCAAGTAAGACAGAAAGAGAGAGAGAGAGAGAGAAAAGACAGAAAAGAGAAAGGTAGGGAATCAAAAAAAAAGAAGAAAACGAGAGAGCTTTTCTCACGCAATCATTGAGTACGCGTCAGTAGTAAAGAATTGTAAGACAAAGAAATACAAAAAAAACACCAACAAGAAAAAAAAATGATGGATGAGAATATTACCATAGCAACAGACTCGATTCATATTTATTCCTAATGTATAATATGAAATTTATTTAATTAAAATAAAACAAAACAATATCACTATCAAATACATATCGTGCTATTTAAAATAAAATCAAGTTTTTAACTATATAGAGGTCGCCATCAGATAGATTGAGCGTCAATGAGTATGTATGTATATATATTTAAATACTCTCTTGTGTTTCTTCTCTATCACAAGGGAAAAGAAATGTGATAGTCTAAAGTTAATTACCGTCAAACATCCTTTCATTGTTTTCAAATGATCTAACGATATTTTTACAATGTTCTCTGATATGCACGGAATGAAAAGTATGTGGCCTCGGATCTCTAAGATTATAGTTTATCAGTATTTATACTTAAGCTGTTGGAATTGAAAATTAATGTTCTTGAGACTTTCTTTTATAAATCTTTGTTGAAATCTAAATATTAGCTGCGAATTACTGATTAACGCGTTCATGATAAAGATTTCTATCATCTCCTTTTGGATATGTTACTTTGATGCAAGTAAAATCATAAACCTATATAGATAAAGTAAAATTTGAGTACGCCTAAAACGAGTAAGTTCACATTCTTTAGATTAAAAAATATAATTCAAGAAAATGATCTTTTTATGTATGTCATATATAGTCATAAGTGTTTACGATCGTTAGTGATTATAGATATATAATGGCTATAAATGATTACATTCGGTCGTAATACACTGCACACATCTATGATGATAGATTGTCATGGTACGACATCATGCATCAGCATTTCTTTTTCAGATAAGAACATTATTAACCTATTTCTACTTGCACTACATTTTTACAGAATCTTATGCATATAAAAATTTCTAATACTCCAACAGTATGAATACGACTAAGGAAAATAGTAAATCTCTGACAAATATCGAAATTTAGTAGTTTACGTCCGTTTTCTATCCAAACAATAAAGTTATTTGAATCGTTGTAAGAAAAAATATACTAACTGTTCGTCAAAGAAAGTTTCGAGTTGGAAAGAAGAAGAGAAAAAAAAGAGCCTGACTTACTAAGAAAACTGTCATTTCTCTGCGTTGAAACTATTCCACCGTGCTTATCATTACTGCTAGTTAGATTGAAATGTCATTGTAAAACAGAAAGTAAGATATATTGCCTGTCACAAACAGTATCGAAACCATCTTATGCATAATTGAATGAGCACATGAGTACATTAATGTTTCAATTCTTTATAAGTTCTACTTGAAAATAGTGTGAATAATCACCAATGATTTAAATATCTTAACGCCGCCCACTAGTTACAAGACAAAGACAACCCCTCCCCCCTCCTCCTTCACCATTTTTTTTATTTTCTCATTAGTTGCATTGAAAAATAGTGTTGTGCTCTCGCAATGAACAGCTTTTTAACATGATTTGACAAATTTAAATTAGAATCATCATTAGTAGATTCAATTGTTTCATAATAATAGACTATTACTCGTTCTGATTTTCATACTTCATAAGCAGTCTAATGATTTACTTGGATTGTAAACATATCGTACTAATGATTCATAATGTTCATCAGTCTCATGAAAAGCGGCATAAAATAAAGGAGTAGAATGATTGTCGCGGACTGAAAAAAACATTAGATGATTTACTAAAGGTTATTGTTGCCGCTGATATTTCTTTTTCTATCTTTAAATAACAGTTAGTAATATTTAGATATGAATGAAGACATTATTATAAATTTATTTCTTTATTTTTTTAGTCAACAAGATTCTTCTTAATACAATTTTTCGTAGTCAAATATTTTCAAAAGAATTTAATAAAAAAGAAAAGAACTAATGATGCTTTTCTACACGGTACTCTTTAGTGCAAAAAAAAAGAATTTATCATCTTTTCGAAAGACTATTTCGTTTCGAATAAATTAAAAGCACTAGCTTTGCTATTATGTCGATGTCGAATGAACAGAATCATATTTTGTATTAATTTTCAGTAGTATACTTGATATATTAGCAAAGTATCTTTTTCTATGTGGAACACATTTTCAATAAGAAAATGAATTTAAAAGTCTTCTTTTTACTCATACAGCTTGAGACAAGAAAATGGCTCGAACTCCTGCTGTTGGGCTTTTTGAAAAGTACAGACGATTAATTGTTGCCACTGACAAATAATTAATAAAAGAAAAACTCCTGTCTGATTCTTCTCAGGACAAATCTCATAAGAGAACAATCTAAAATTAGTAGTAGAAAAAACTTTACTTTCTTTCTTCTTCCTAGACTAAAACATGAATAGAATGATCTATATTTTTCGTCTTATCGCACCATTGTTTAACTAGCATCACAAATGATAATGTCATTGAACGGCATCGTCCGTTTACTTCTCTTTACTATTTAAAAGCCTATATGCACGAAAGACATGGAATTGTATTGATGGTTGAATAACAAAAGGGAACAGAACAATTGTCATCGAGTGTTTATTTTCATTAACTATAAAAAATATCTAATCGTCCTACTGACCACACACAATAACATTAGTTGAGTGCATTCACCGAGAGTTTTTTTTCTTTCTTTTCACTCTTTTATATTCACAGTATTCATGATGTTGGTTAACTATGACATAATGCGACGATTGAAAATCATTAGGATCACTTAAACTCTGTTGGTATTCAATCGAATGATTAAAAATCTTAATGATGAAACATACGATACATCTATTCAATGCATCTTCGTGATCATAGTATTTATGAATGTGTGTAGTCTCTTATTATCATGATGAAGGTTAATTGTATGAGTACTAAGTGAGAATCTGTAGAGGAAAAGAAAAGTCTGCACATCGAAGACATTATCATCTTATATCATAACAAACATTGCCTCGCGAAATTGAATTATGACGTATGATATTAGCCAAGAAAAATGATGAAATACAGATCATTGCATTGATAATTGCTAGAGAGAGAGAGAAGTTCTGGTCAAAAACGTTTTTTTCTAAATAGAAATAACTGTTTTTTTCAATAGACGAAAAATATTTCACACAAGTCATGCCTCAATAAACTTCATCATCGGGAAAACAGAATCAAGTTTGTTTCGACAATCTCTTGTCGGTTAAATGTCACCTATAGTCTCATACAATTTACTTTCGATTTGACTATCATCTCATTTTTGATTCATATATTCTGGTTCATGTCTCTATTCTTTTCATATCATAAAATGATAATGTTTCAAATTGCTTGCAGTTATATATGACATCATAGAATAAAATAAACTTTCTCATATATGATTGATGAGTGTGATTATATTATTTGACATACTGTATCATTATCAGTCATGTAATCATAATAAACACGATACATTTTTTTTTTTGAAACATATACAAAAATAAAGAAAAACAAAACAACGGGGTCGAAGATTACGTCAGACTCGAAAGATGTACACAGTTAGTAATAATAGAACAGAATAATGAAGAGGAATACCACTGTTACGTCGCTGTTCTTGTTTTTCTAATTTTTCTTCATCATTATCATTTCTATTGACATTCCAAATAATCGGTGGTTTCTTATGATAGAATGGTATTCGATCTTTCCAATTAACTGTTGTTGTTGATAGTGTCGTTGTAGTAATGATAATTGGCAGTTCAGTGGTTGAAACTTCTTCTGATTCCTCATCACTATATAAATCATTATCACCGTAGTCATAATAAACAGTGTTTGTATCATCAAAGGATATATCATCATCAATAATAGTAGTTGTCTGTGTTGTTGTCGTTGTCGTGGCTGTCGTTGTTCGACGTGTTGTTGTTGTCCGGCGAGTCGTAGTAGTTGTTGCTGTAGTTGTCGTCTTCGTCGTCGTTGTTGTTGATTTCGTGATTATTTCATCTGTTGAATCTTCATAACCATAATCCGAATAATCAAATTCATTATCATTTGGATAATCATCAAAATCATTAGATTTTAATGTATCTGTAAAATTTTGAATAATTATACTTATTTGCGATTCATTCACTATGGATGGTACTGTTGTTGGCTTCATACCAAGTACTAAATAGAAGAACGAACGATTTCGATCGATAATTTCTATGATTTTCGTAATAGATGATAATCATTTGAAAATTTGAGTGAGTATAGAATTTCGAGCTGATTATGAAAAAAAATCCATACGTGTTTCTATGATGCTCGTAGTTGGACGATTCGAGTTCAAAATAAGAAAGAAATAGTCGATTAGTTTTTACTAATCTGATGATTTTCTTGATTTATGAGTTTAATTTAAAAAATTTTTATTCTTCAACATACCGGACGTTGTTCGATGTACATTTCGAATGATATGTGATTTTTGTGTCATTTCTTTTAAAATCCATTGTAATTTTAAACTTAACGGTTTATCATAAATAAGTTTAATAGAAGATCTATTCGAAAGAAATGCAAATTTTTTTTTTGTATCAAAAACTAGTCAAAATAATTTTATTTTCAAATGATTTATACTTGTCATCGGACGACATGGACGTTCCTGTCCAACACATTTTTTGATTTAATTCTGAAATTCCCTTCGATCTACAAATATGCTCTGGTAAGTCCATCCAAAATGATCTATATGTTTGTAATGATTCACTCATATAAATCAATTGTTGATTCAGTAAAGAAGAAGATGACGTTTCACTATACTCATCATCAACGTTTTGATTGATAGTCAAAGTTTGACGTCGAGGACGTATAGGTCCACATTGATCGATGATCTACATATTCATATATTGAAATATGAAAGTTAAGAATTATGAATAGAAAGTAATTTTGTATAGTATACATACATCTTTATTTTCTACGCCACCTGAATTGAAAAAGGTCATAACTGCATCTGATATTGATAAACCAATCGATGATAAAACTTTTTCTATATTATTAAAGTATGCAATATTGTCGATAGAATCTAAATTGTTTCAATCAACAATAGATACTTATTTATAGGGACACTTTATAGTTACCAATGAAATTCTTCCATACACTATCGATTAATGTGATGTTAACAAGGCAACTATCAATAATATTCTTACAGTTAGATAAACAAGGTAATTCATTTCGTCCACTGCATAAATTACAGTACGATAGTTGCATATAAGAATCGATGCAGTGATAATCCGTTGTAACACTCTGAACAGAACACGAAAAAGAAAAAAAAAGAAAATGTGTGAAAATAACACCTTCAAAAATTCATTTCAAATTTATACATGACAGATGGATTTGTTTTCATTTTTTGTTACACTTATATCTACACACAACATAAAAACATCAAACTGTTTATTTTATTTCTTTCAATAAAACATTAAGCGTGTGTATATTGTACAATATAATTACTTTTCTCAAATCTATTTCTCACTCTCTTCGTTTATATATATATGAAAATATGAATAATAAATGAGATCACTCAGATAATTGCAGTTGGCAAATATTCATTTTAACATATATACTAGACAGCTCATCTAAGTGACCCATGCGATACGGGCAGTTAGTTACATGAAAAAAAAAAAAAAAAAGAAAATAACAAAGTCTTTCATCACGATTGCACGTTCGATTAATCCTTCGTCATATTCCCACAAAGGATTTATCAATCAAATGTTTTATTTGTATATGTTATTAAATGCTTACCGTGGATAAAGTTTGAACAAGTTCATTACTTAATTTAAATAATTCATTCAATTGATAGATTTTACCCAAGTTAACTTCTAATTGATTTTCGATTAAATGCAAATGATTACCAAATGGATGATTTTTCCATAGACATGAAAAATATATTGATGATATAGGCTTATCATTATTATTAGGATTCAATGTTAATGATAAATGTAAAATATGACGAAATAAATCATCAACATATTTTTTAATATCATGTTGATATGTACGATAGGTTAACGTTAAAAGGTTATTAAAAAATTTATCTATAGATAAATGATAGGACTGATAAAGTTTATTGTAAACACGTTGTAAAACTAGATGTGTTTCATTTCGTGATAATTCAATTAATTTTATAATTGTGTCTAATCGAGAGAAAAATAAAGGAATTGAAAAAAGTAAATAATTTAAAAATAACTAAACATACGATTTAAATCATTAGTTAAATGAATTAATGGTTGAGACAAATGAATTGTATGTAATTCAAATAGATAATAAAGTTCAATGGCTGTTGCATTTTGTATATGACTTTCATATTTTTGTGGACAACAAGAATTTTCAATGAAGTTTTCACATAGATGAAGACCGGTAAAATTCTTTTGTAATATATTTATATTAACATTATATTTATTTAATTTTTTATTTAAAAGAAAACATTCATTTTGATGTTGTGTTGAAATTAAATTGATAAATAAACAAAGAAGATATAAAGAATAAAACATAGTTCGTGGCAATTTTCAAGAATTCGTGTTTTCTTTTTTTCGCAACGAACTATTTGCCGTCAAATCTAGAACACAATTTGTTTTTTTTTTCTCTCTGGTTCGCTCGGTTATGTTTGTTATTGTGAGAAGATGATATTCATCGTCGACGGAGCGTGTATATCGGACGAATAAACCGGTGGTCTGCTCTCTGCACGTATGATGTATTGTATGTGTTGCTTCCAACTGTTCGTTCTCTCTTCAAGAGACAGAGACAGAGAGAGAGAGAAAGAAAGAAATGCAACACTTCTCTTCTCTTCTCTTTTTCTCCTCATTTGCCTTGTCTTTGTGTTATATTGCTGAATCCATTATTGAGAGAATTGTTTAGAAAAGGTTGCCTTTGTAAATGAATACTTAAATTCATAATGAGAAAGTTGATATACTTCGATATCGAAAAACCTTTCTTTGTTGCCTGAGGATATATTAAGTTGTATTTCTTTGAACATTTCTGTCTGTTAAAATGATGTAAGAAGGAAAGTTAATGTTGATATTTTGATATTATGAACAAGAAATTAGATTAATGTATTTTCAGTTTGAATACTGTATGATTTTACATAATGTAAAATTCATGTGATTTAATTCGAAAGAAAACAAAAGATATTTAAAAAGAATATAATACATGTTTAAATGAAGAAAAAGAAAGTATCATAGAGTTTTTTTTGTTGTAAGTTTGTCGTTTTATTCTGCTCATCAGTCGAATTATCTACCGATTATAACAACAGAAAAGTCGTCAGCGTCTAAAATATTTGAGTGTTCGCCGTAAGATTGTCATGATAATGCAATATCTTCTCTTTAATCAGTGAAGGACATAAACTCGTTTTACCCCCATTGATGCAAGGATCGAGTTTGCATAATGAACGTAATCATGACTCACATAAGTGAATAATCAATTGAAGGACTTTCGTAGCCATTCCTATGTCAAGGATGATGGTTCTGCTATGATTATGCGAAACTTCCTTCCCCATCAATCCTACGCTCAGTTAAGAAGAACAAATCGAATATTACGTTTGAATGATGTTCTATACGAAGATATATGTTGATTTTATAATTTTACATCAATAAAAACAATGATAATATTTATCAATACAGAAGTCAGAAAACAATACTACTGATTTGTATGTATTTATCATATTTGTTTTCGTTTAGAACAACGTTGTTTATCTTGTTGTCATTTGTAAAAACAAATATGATACGTATAATCTTATATGGAGCATTTAGTCGGTCAGTTGTCTTTACATACTATATAACTTACACACAAGTTTCTTTCTGTGCATCATTCACAAATATTACCGTCGATTTGACTATTGTTACTTTTGATAAGTTATCTTTTGCCTTGAGGTGTTACCTTTATTCATCTATTGACATGTCGCAGAGTTCAGGTTCTTTTTTTTTCTTCTCTTGTCTTTGATCAAATTATAGATTAGATTGTAGGCATATTATTTCTTTGTTTTCAAAATCCGAGGCATAGATTGAGACAATAGAAATCAACTAATTCATTCAATGGATTATTAGCAATAAATGCATAATTATATATATGACATTGATCACAGACATATGAGATACGAACAGAATATATTTCGTCGTTTCTTCTTTACTTCTTAATACACTATTCTCTAACAAGTCGATAATCCATCGTGTCACTTTCAATAGATTAATCGTAGACTGAATTTAAACTCGATCGATTATATTGTTCATACTTTTCATTGAGGTAAATATTTTATTGGTCATCATCGAACGAGTAGTAGTAGTGATTGAACAGTTCTAAGAAAGGAGATTTTTCAAATATGATTGTATGTAACAATTCTAGTTTAATTAAAGTCAGAAAATTCACAGGGAATAATTGAAGCAATTATTTTTAAAACGATTGAAAATTCTATTGTACAGCTATTTAAAAGAACATCGTTCTTTTCGACACGGTTGTGTTTGAGATACATATTACAATGAACGTTAGTAATATTCTACAGAAATGCTCAATCGAATAATTAAAGAATTCAGACATATTTAAAACCAACTTCTTCTATTAGTTGTTAGAATGATCATTATACAATAAATTTTCAGGCATTTCTATAACTTCCCTACCATAATCATACATTTAAATCTATAAAGAAGAAAGTGTATATAACAATGACTCGTCTGCAACGCTTCAAAGTATGCTAAAACGAATAAACATGGTCACCGTAGACATTGACCCGCAAGGTTCATTTGACTTTTTTTTAGAAAAGTATTTCACTACTACTTCCGAACAAAAAAAAAGAAAGAATAAAAATTTTAACACTTAACTGATCGGAATTACTTTCTAAATAGTCAAAATTGAATCATACTATGAGTGTGACACTTTTCTATACATCTAGTATAGCAAATGCATTTAAATCAATATCTATTGTACACCATATTTATTGATCTCAGTATAAATCGATATAGAATATATATATATGAATGAATACCAATGATAATAAGGTCATATTAGTAATCGTTTATGTTGCTCGACATGAAAAGAACTAATATGCTTGTTGGCCGTGGGTGACAACGTACAATATCCTTATATTTATGTGTGATAAAACTAATGGATGTTTATCAAATTGCTTTTTTATCACACAAAATGCTCATACATTGAATTCGTGAGCGTGAAATGTATATGTCACCAGTGTGTTTCTATTAAGATATCGAATATACTATTTTATGAGGTATTGAATATTTATTGGATTCATTTATAAAATACGTTTGAAGGGTATGCTTGTAGGCGTTGTTTAAATGAACCACTGTATTTAATATCGATAGTCCGATTGATTGAATGATTGATTGATTGAGAAAATTTTCCTTTCGATTAAACTTGAGACAACCCTCACACGATGAAGGTTATACGTGATGTCTCTCGTTGGTTCCTAATATGATTGTCAAAATGAATGAAGAATAATGATCGTATACAAAATTCGACAGTGTTTGAATGTCCTTTGTTTTGTCCTTGTGCAGAATAGTATAATGATACAGCTGTTGTTAAGCGCCAGTCGTCTATTAAAATTCACTCTTATGAATTCAAATAAAACATTCAAATGAGCATTGCTTTAGTGAAAACGACCATAACATTCTATTACTATTCTCAATAAACTTACATAAAGAGCAAAGAAATGTATTATTACACGTTCTAGTGATTTCAGTTCTTCGATACAATAGGAGAATGAAAGATCTTGATATTAATTGTAGAATCAAATATTATATATTTTAATAAAGATAATGTGAGAAAAAAATGCTACGCTATTTAGCCGGTTGTTGTTCTGGATGGCATTTGAATATTTAATAAAGATCTTTGAACCGTTTTTTTGCTGCTCGTTCCAATGCTTCACGATGATCAGGATGAGCAATATCAATCAATGCTCGAGCTCGTTGTTGATAGTTTTTACCAAATAAATTTGCTACACCGTATTCAGTTACAACATAATGAACATGAGCTCGAGTCGTTGTCACACCAGCACCTTCTTTCAACTGAATATAAGAATGAAATCGTGTACTCTACTAAACATAAACATAGGAACTTACTGTATTGACGATACGTGAAATTCCTTTTGATGTTTGTGACGGTACAACAAGAATAGGTTTTCCTTTTTCACTGAGAGCAGCACCACGCATAAAATCGATTTGTCCACCAACACCAGAAAAATGCATTTGACCTATTGAATCCGCACAAACTTGTCCGGTTAGATCGATTTCAATAGCAGCATTAATGGCACATGTTTTTGGATTACGACGAATATTTGTCGGATCATTTGTAACTCCGACATCCAAAACGATTACATTTGGATTGTCATCAACGAAATCGTAGAGTTTCTTTGTACCCAATATAAAAGTACATGTTGTTATTCCAGGATGAAGTTTCTTATAACGATTCGTGACAACACCTTTCTCAATCAATGTCTTTACACCATCGGATATCATTTCTGATGCTATGCTTAAATCTTTATGATTTTCAAGACATTTCAATACACAATCAGGTATTGTACCAATACCCATTTGAACTAATAAAAATAGAACAATGCTGAACTCATTGGAAATTTTGACAGACAAATAAATTCATTGTATTAGTACAGACTAACGAAGTTGAAGATAAACGGTCGACAAAAATGAAAGTAAAATATCTGTTTTTGTGTTATTTAGAAAGACGAGAAATGATTTTGTAGATAGTAGTCTGCTGCTGTCGTCGGATTAGGAATCAAAGTTTAAATCCATCCTGGCAGCAGAGATTTCAAAAGTTCCTCTAAAATTTCATCTCAAATTATAAAAATGACAACACCAAGAATTGAAAGATTCGTTTCTTTCACCGCTTGACATAAACAGCCGATTATCATTGTCTCTTATTTGATTATCACGCTTGATGTTCTTGGAAAAGATTCACGCTTAAAAGTCTTAAGCAATTCTCTCAATTACTTACGTGTACTTCCATCATCGATTAATTCAGCTACTCGTCTTCCAATGGTTCGTTCGACATCTGAAATATCTTTAGAATAATCAACTTCAATCAGCGGTTCATCATGTTCAACATAAGCATCGATTTGATTGATGTGTACAAATGTATCACCATGTACACGTGGCATATTTCGATTGATTTGTGCAAAGATCTTCTTTGTATTTCTTAGAGCAGCTCGTGTGGCTTCAACTGAAACACCGAGTGAACAGTAACCATGTTTATCAGGTGGCGACACCTGAATAAGGACAGCGTCGAGTGGTAGAATTTTTTCATCGAAAAGACGAGGCATTTCACTGAGAAATGCAGGAATATAAGAGGCTGTACCCTGCGCAATACATGGTCGAACAAAACCAGATGCAAACAGACTATTGACGAAGAAACTATCTTTTAGTTTCGGATCCGTAAATGTATCATCGAGAGCAAGAATGCCCATGATTTCAACACGTCGAAGTTCATTAGCACGCTTGGCTAGTAGACGATTGAGATGTTGAGGTGTACCACCACATCCTAATATGGAAGACAAATTTAACACATCAACGCTTATGTCATATTGGTAAAGTTCTGAAATCCATGTCTGGAATTTTAAATTGTTCCACTAGACTTTACATATGTTTAGAACGAATTGTGTAAAAACACTAGCGATAGAATCTTATCAGAGATATTTTTCCTATTTCTATAATTCTTTGCTGAGAATAGTCTAAGAAATAATGAGAGATTTTTGTTAAACTAGGATCAAATAAATCTATTAATTATGTGAAATATGTATGGCTCTGTTGATAAAAAAAACACATGTTTAGTAGGTGTTATTGACAATCTTCTTCTGTAATGTTGAGATCGATCTTGTAGATTTCTCGAAAATAAACATGTAGATGTAACAGATCTCAATGGAAACTTCAATTTATTTTGGCTTTTAACTAGCACAGTATGGATAAAACTAAGTCATGAAAATCACAGTTGATCATTTCGAAAGGTGCACGTATTTGTAAAACGATTGTGCTAACTAGTTTGAAATGTACTGAATGACCGGGGCAAATAAAATATTCATGAAACGTTGTTTGATTTATTGAGTATCGAAATGAATCAACATACACGATTAAGAATTGTTTTATTCATCATAGTCCGTATATTTTGAATTATTGTTATTCACTAATTGAGGCTGACATCTTCTGGATCGAAATGTTATGATACGAATATTGCGAATAACACTCAGTTGTTTGCTGTCTATAAACAACTGTTCTCAAGATTACTTTACTTGTTTAGTATTCACTGAACTTCTTAATGAATGTTGAAAGTAGTCCATCGAACAAACATTTAAAGCTAAAGTCTCAACCTGTGACTCAATAATTGATTTTTTCTTATACGTACCATGAACAAAAACTCGTGAGCCTGATTTAATCAATGATAACCCTTGATCGATGAGCATTCTAGACATCGTGTCGATTGTTTACACTATAAAAAACCGAAATAGATATAGAGTTTCGTTTGTTTGTTCTTTTCTTTCATTATAGCTATCGGTACGAATAAGAGAACGCTTTTATCGTACCTATTGAAAGAGTTATGTCAACTTAACCCAGGCTGATGTTTATTCTACTTCTAGATTCTATGTTAATATAAATTCGAACCGAACTATTAGTATACAAATATTCTTTAGTTGTTACACATTTTTATAGTACCTTAAGAAACCCAAATGTATTTCATATGATTGACTTCTTCATGAAAATCATTTACGTAGAGAAAAGAATCAGGAAATGCAGTCCAAAAGTCCACATTATACTTTTTTGTCGGTATATATTTATTACACAATTTGATCAGTAGTTGTCGTTATTTGTCGATGTAATCTTATAATAGTAATATGAAATGTAACAACGATGTTATTTGAACAGTGATATTCAAATTTTTTTTTTCTTTGCTATTCCATAGCTATCGAATAAGACTTATCGAAATATGTTTTCCAATTTGATTTCGTATCTTCCATACTATACTTTCATTATTCAGTTGTTGATATTGTTGGAAAAATGAAACACATCGATTCGTCTAATCTCGACTATTGATCGAGTAAATTAGTCATAGTTACCGATGAAAATATTATTTTAACGATATATTTCTATAGAAAATTCTACGAAGTACAATTACCATTGCAAATGGATTTTATAATTTTTGTTTTCTTCAATTCTCATCATTCTCATAATTGCTTGTTATTAAATTATGCCAATTGATTTTCATTAGAAATTTATTTCTCTTAATATTAATTTTAAACTGATTAAAATTAGTCTTCATTTTGAAAGAATCAATTTTAATTGTTTACTTATTTTCTTAAATTTTAAACCGTAGTTGTAAAACTAAATGTAAATATTTATTTCGACTCGTATTATGCGGAGTAATGAAATGTAATGGAAATTAACTTTTTTTTTTCTTCTTCATATGTAATGAGTTGAGAATTTTTAATGGAACTAAGTGACGTAAACTCACTAAATACCAATACTCAATCTAATTATTGATTAATACACTAATGTAGTTTGTAGATGAGAAACTTGACCCAAATTTACATCGACGCAATAATTTGAATAATAATGATCGATAAAAAATACAGAATAACATCAACGTAGTTATATTCAATTCTAATATAGTATTCGATCAAAGATTTGTAAAAGAATTCTTTTGAGAAATATTTTTTAATTAATTCATATTCCCATGTTATAGAAGAAAAATCACCATTGACAATAAATCAATCTTCTATGCTTTGTCATCAATGTAAGTATACTAAAGCAATTATCAAACCGAATACTATTTAACATACTTTTAGACAAGTCAAAGTTCGATAATCATGCTGAAAAGAATGTAAATTTCAACAATAAGAATTTCTACCGACTGTGTATGAAACTTTTGAATGATTTATGTGAACATTCATTTCTTCTTAACTGAAGATGATCAAAAGAACTATTTTTTTTTCACAGGTGAACATAATTACGACAGTTGATAAAGTAGAAACGATCGCATATTATTGCTGACAATGCCAAAATCATTATTGTATTCTTCCTAGAATAATAATCATAATTTGACAAAAAAATCTATCACAGTCAATGTATGTTTTCAATCATCGTCTGTAGATACCAGAGAGAATTCGCAACGCTCGCTTCAAGGCATCATAGGCGAATACCAAAATCAAAAACAATTCATCGTAACGCTAAATACAGTTGGTTTATTTTAGCTCTTTTACAAAATTTTTTCGATACTACTAAACTTCGAAGCAAAATTAATTGTTTTGTTTTCATGTCGTTCTGATTCCGATACTAACACTAGACATAACTTTTTGATTTTTTTTTGAAGAATTCAATAGAGACGTTTGAAACGTTGATGCGCGGCTCGTTCCAATGCTTCACGATGATTAGGATGAGCAATATCAATCAATGCTCGAGCTCGTTGTTGATAGTTCTTACCAAATAAATTTGCTACACCGTATTCAGTTACAACATAACGAACATGAGCTCGAGTCGTTGTCACACCAGCACCTTCTTTCAACTGAATATAAGAATGAAATCGTGTACTCTACTAAACATGAACATAGAAACTTACTGTATTGACGATACGTGAAATTCCTTTTGATGTTTGTGATGGTACAACAAGAATAGCCTTTCCATTTTCACTGAGAGCAGCACCACGCATAAAATCGATTTGTCCACCGACACCAGAAAAATGCATTTGACCTATGGACTCGGCACAAACTTGTCCTGTTAGATCGATTTCAATAGCAGCATTAATGGCGCACATTTTTGGATTACGACGAATTTTAGCTGGATCATTTGTTGTGGCTACGTCAAAAGCCAATATACTTGGATTGTCATCAACGAAATCGTAGAGACTCCGTGTACCCAATATGAATGTACATGTTGTTTTTCCTGGATGAAATGTTTTGTAACGATTCGTAACAACACCTTTTTCAAGTAATGTTTTCACACCGTTTGATATCATTTCTGATGCTATGCTTAAATCTTTATGATTTTCAAGACATTTCAATACACAATCAGGTATTGTACCAATACCCGTTTGAACTAATAGAAATAAAAAGTTTAACATGAGTGAGTGTACTGTTGTCGATTCGATAGAAAAAATATTTCATCAAGAGTTAACAAGTATCATGTAGAAGAAAACTATTTTTCTTCTCAATGTTCAACGAGAAGAAATTACTTTCTGAACAGAATAAGAGATACATTAGAATTTTATCTCTACAGTTGATTTCTCCGTATCCTAATAATTGCTGCTATTCGTCGAATGAAATTTAGACAAAAACTTTCACAATGTAAAAGTGCAAGTAGAAGACTTCGTTACTAATCTATATGGTTCTTGTTTGTACTTATTTATGAATTTCATTATTGAACGAATACATAACATTGATTCGTTCGTCAAGTATCACGAGAAATGTTCGGAAAGGAGAAAAGTATTAAGTTCAGGAACTCTATTGACAGATCGATGAAAGAATCGTTTGATTTCTTGTTTTCTCTACGAACTTTTTGAGACTCTATCCTTGCTTACGTGTACTTCCATCATCGATTAATTCAGCTACTCGTCTTCCAATGGTTTGTTCGACATCTGAAATATCTTTAGAATAATCAACTTCAATCAGCGGTTCATCATGTTCAACATAAGCATCGATTTGATTGATATGTACAAATGTATCACCATGTACACGTGGCATATTTCGATTGATTTGTGCAAAGATCTTCTTTGTATTTCTTAGAGCAGCTCGTGTGGCTTCAACTGCGATACCAAGTGAACAGTAACCATGTTTATCAGGTGGCGACACCTGAATAAGGACAGCGTCGAGTGGTAGAATTTTTTCATCGAAAAGACGAGGCATTTCACTGAGAAATGTAGGAATATAAGAGGCTGTACCCTGCGCAATACATGGTCGAACAAAACCAGATGCAAACAGACTATTGACGAAGAAACTATCTTTTAGTTTCGGATCCGTAAATGCATTATCGAGTGTAAGGACGCCCATAATTTCAACACGTTGAAGTTCATTAGCGTGGTGGACTAGTAAACGATTGAGATGTTGAGGTGTACTTCCACAGCCTAACGGAGAAAAAATGAAAATAAACAATAATTATTCTATCGATTTCAATAACCGAAATGAAGATGGCATTCTTGACATATCAGTAAGTAAGGGGAGAAGTTTCAATGATTCGTTATTCATTAATGTTGTAGAAAAATTTGAAAAAACCTACACGATAATTTTAAGATAGGTCGAATTTACATTAAGATAGTTGTAATAATTAATTGCTTCTATTATTGATAGATTTCATTTGTATTACTCACGAAATTTTCCCGAGAAATGCTTTGAAAAGATGTCACGTAGAAAGCTCAAGGTCGGAACTCATTTTTTATGATACTCATCGAAATTTATAACCTAGAACCTTCAAAAACAAAATATCAGCTAAAGTTTATACTTCCTTTTCATTGTGGAAATGCAAGTATCTTTTATACAAATAATAATTCCAAAAACAGAAATAACAAGATTTATTCCAGTTCATCGATTCTACATACCGTGAATGTAAATTCGTGAACCTGATTTAATCAACGACAAGGCTTTATCAATAAGCATGTTCACCACAATTCGACTTGAACAAAAATATGACACTCTATGTTATTGTATGACTCGATAAAAATACGAGGAAAATTTAGAAATACGAATAGTCACGAGTATCGAACCTCATGAAACACTATCATTTCTACTCTGTAATTTTCTTTTTCGTTCTGGTTATGATATGTTTTATACTCTCTTTTTGTTACTCATCAAACATATTACGTTTGCCTTGTCGTCGATAATCATCGAACACAGTTATATGATTAGCTTTCTTTTTCACTGATCAATATCGATGATACAAAATAAACTTGAAAATCATACATCAATGATACTATAACTAGTAGCCTCATTGGTTAGTAAAAGTAATCATAGATAGACAAGAAAACGATCCATGCTAGTATATGTTTGATCTCCATGATGTGAGTAAATTTTTTTCGCTGTTAAAATTGTAATTGAATCAAAACTTTCACGGAGAATTTCAATATGACATATCTCTGTTCGAATCGATTAGTTTACCGTATGAAACTTCAGTGCTATCGTTTTATGAAATGAGTAGCGATCAGAGATCCGAAAATCGCCGAGTTAACTCGCCTCGCCTCGCCTCGCACCGCCACGAGGCGAGGCGAGTCGGCATTTTCTACA